>APFE030606811.1:29247-64232 GCA_000404065.3 Pinus taeda
ATATTAAATTTAATAAGATTTCTACATGACATGATATAGAAAATTATAAAAAAGATTGGAATTTTAAAATGTGGTAAAAACTTAAATTTTAGATCTTTATTGATTCTAAAATCTAAATTATGGGATTCAAAAAACAATTTATAAAGACTTTATCAAGCTATATAGCTCAATCAATCCATGGCGCTCAATCAAGCCCCTGTTAACCACATAAATGACTTGATTAAGGATTTACAAAGCCCTCTATCGAGCTATTTTAATTTGAAATGTAAACACTCAGTCAAGCTCTTTAAGTTCTCTGATGGGACCAGCCCAACACTTTACAGTGTGTCATAATTAAAATGATTAATGTGGTGTTTATATGTTTGGTTGAATAATTCGGTTGTGATTATGCGTGGAGGGAATGCTCCATCGGATATTTTGGGTTTGTATTATGTGGCATTCAATTACACAATAATGAATGGGTACTTGCCTCGGATTTCGTATTCCCACTCATTCCTATTCCTGAACCCTTTTTTCATCGTTCAATTTGGTCATTTGCTATTGGCTTGTCAAGGGTTTGCTCCGCTGTGCTCTACAAGTTTCGGTGGGCAACTTTGCTGCAAGTCTTGGGCACGCCTCTAGTTGCTTCTGTAATGGTTCTTTGCTGTGAATGTGGTTGTTCTTAAACCTTGGTTCATTGGCAGTTGTGGTTTGCCCTGTAGCTACCTAGGTAAGTGATCCTTCTGTTGTGGTTTGTTTTCCTCCTGCGGTTGGTTCAACAAGCCACCATATTTCAAATTTTGTGCTGGTATTTCTCGTTCTGGTTGGCAACTTAGCGATTGGCTTGTCTCTAGGCTCAATTCAATGGAATTCTTTCGTCCTCGACTTAAAACGCAGGTAGTCTTCCTTCTATGTTTCAATTTATGATTCTTTTTCCATAGTTTCTGACCTGGTCCGCTCCTTCGTCTCCGCAGTTAGTCAAGACTTTGGGTGGAATGCCTGTCTTCGGTTTTCATTGCAAATTCTCAAGTAAACTGTATCCAACTTCAATTGTTTTTTTCCTTTCCAGCTCTGTACTTTCACTTTTGCTACAATATATTTTCTAACACCTGTGTATCATTGTTGTGCAGGTGTTGAGGGTTTGCGGTTGGAGGGTTTGGCCATATATGTCTCGGTCTTGTCCGGTAGGCTCTGCCTCTTTGAATTTCCTTTTGTGCTCGTTTTAGTTTTTAACTTATGCCTTTTGGTCACATGGGTTTGTCACCCACGTTGCTTGTCAATTGGCTCACACTGTGAGTGATGTTATGTTACTTTGGAAATCTGGGCTTCCACTGTGTCTTAACTGCAATCTTCTGTGTATGGGTGCAATTTTCTTTCGAAACCCTCACCTAGGGTTTGTCGTTCAAGGGTTTGCACGTCTACAGCTATGTATGAGTAGATGTTTGAAACTCTCACCTAGGGTTTGTCATTCACAGTTTGAGCGTTTACAGCTTTATTTTTACAGTATTGCTATGTAACTGTTATACACTGGATTTTGCAATTTTGAAAGAAAAATCCTTCAGGAAAATATAATAAAATTTGGTTTGGTTTACCTGAATGACATTTTCTTTTGGTTTACTTCGAATTCCTGCCTGAACTATAGTTATGATTCTTCAGTCTGCTTGTGATTTGGTGCATGAACGTGCACGAACGTTGTAGATATGCTGGCAATTTTATATGATTGTCAATTTAAATATATGGTGGAAACTTTCGTCCGGCTTGTAGTTGTTTGGCTTGTACCGAATTTTGGTTGTATCACTCTTGGTCTATTTTCATTGTTTGCTTCAAACGAATTATAAACCCTCATATTGTATCTTCTCTTCGGTATCGCTATGAGAACTGGTTCTTTCTCTCAGGAAAACAAAAATAATTTATTTCAAGAATCTGTGTAGAGTTAGTTGTATGCTCAGATAGTCATCAATTAGAAAACATAATAAAGTACAGTAGACATACAGATGCATAGAACTTAATTTCTCTGTTATTGTTATTATTCGAGTGCGAGAGGTACTGAACCCCTTACATGATTTGTCTTGTTACATTCATATGTTTCTTGTCCCAGTTAATGAAAGTGTACAGTTGCTTTTCAGTTATAGACTTAACAGCTACATGGTTATTAGTCATTCGTTCTATCTTATGACAAGATTTTCCTTTTAGACACATTTGTCTTTTTCCTTTTAAAATAATAGGACAATCATTAATCCATGACTTGTTAACAACAGATAAACAAATAACCCTAACTGATCAAACTACCCTTGACTAATTTAGAAATTAAGATTAAAATAAAAATCCTACCTACTATTTTGTCAACTAACATAAAGACGAATAAAAGTAAACTCAACTCTTTGACCTGGCAGAGACCGACACCCGGTCATGGTGCCTGAGCTGGATGCTCCTGCTTCAATCTCCCGGGAAAAAGAAAATCATGACTCTGGTCCATGAACTCCTCAACTGAAGAACCTGTTTGCTCAATATACTTGGCATCAAGCCACGAATTGTCCTCAATAGGATGGTTCTTCCACTTGACTAGGTATTGCAGATACTCCTTCCGTCGAGTTTGTTTGGCCACTTGAGTGTTGAGAATGCATTCAAGCTCGAGAGGTTGAACGTAAGGCATCTATCTCATCCAAGCTTCTCCTCCATCATGGGTATTCCGTGTAGGCCGCATGGTTCCATCTTCTTCCTTCTCTTCTGGGTCAGCCGTATAGGGAAACAGGTTTGCTACGTTAAAGATAGGTGAAATGCCTATTCCAGGTGGCAACTGTATCTCACAGGCATTTGCCGAAAATTTTTGAAGGACTTTGCAAGGTCCTATCTTCTTATACTTTAATTTATACTTCATCTCCCACATTAAACTATACTTCCCTTCTCTTCAAATCTACTTGCTGTTTATACTTTAGGCTGTTGTCCTGTAATTTGATTTTTACCTGCTCATGCAAATCTCTCATTGCGTCAGCGAAATCTTATCCATTTGCGCTTTGCCTTTCTTGCAATCTAAGATCCCACAACTCATGCACTCCGCGGGGATGCATGTCGTACAGGATTTGATATGGACTGAATCCTGTGCTGCGGTTAGGCTAGTTGTTATAAGCAAACTCTACCTGTGCCAGCACTCGATCCCACATCCGCGAATTTTCTCCAACCAGACTTTGTAGCAGGTTTCCTAGACTCCTATTTACAACTTCTATTTGTCTGTCGATTTGCGGATGATAAGCAGAACTGTAACTCAGTTGTGTGTCCATTTTCTTCCATAGGGTATGCCAAAAGTGTCCTGTAAACTTCACATCCCTGTCTAACAGAATAGACTTAGGCAACCCATGTAACTTGACAATCTCTGTGAAAAACAAGTGGGCCACGTGAGTGGCATCATTGGTTTTCCTGCAAGGGATGAAATGCGCCATTTTCGAGAATCTGTCCACTACTACCATCACCGAGTCGTAACCGCGCTGTGTCTTAGGTAGACCTAAGACAAAGTCCAAGCTAACTGAGTCCCACGGTCTGCCTGGAACAGGTAATGGTGTGTACAATCTTGTGTTTTGACTGTGACCCTTCGCCAACTGACACACTTCACATTTGGCCACAAATCGTTGCACATCCCTCTGCATCTTTGGCCAAAAGTAGAAATGACTGAGCTGCTCGAGTATCTTGTCCATGCCGAAATATCCGACCAAACCTCCACTATGCTTTTCTCGAATAATATTCTCTCTCGCAGTTAGGTATGCATAGTTGTCCTCCCTTAAACAACAGTTTCTCCTGTAGGTTGTAGTCCAACCATGGACTGTTATCTCTCACCAAGGAATTGTGACATGCCTCATAGGCCTCCTTAAAATCTGTATCAGTCTGGTATAAGTCTTTTAAGTGCTCAAAACCCAGCACTTGCACAATACTTTCTTGCAAAAGTAAAGCTCTCCTACTTAGTGCATCCACCACCTTGTTGGCCTGCCCGCTAATATGCTTCAATACGAAGTTGAAACTCTGCAAATACTCCACCTATTTGGCATGTTTGTGGTTCAACTTGTGCTGTTGCATTACATATTGTAGTGCAGAATTACCTGAAACAACACAAATTCATTTCCCAACAGATAATGCCTTCAGTGTTTTAATGCCCGTATAATAGCATAGAACTCCTTTACATACGATGAATATTTATGTCGACTTTCATTTGGCTTCTCACTAAAAAACACTACAGGCTTATCCTCCTGGCTGAGTAAAGCTCCAATTGCTGTACCGCTAGCATCAAAATGAACCTTAAAAAGCTTCTTGAAATCTGGCAATCTCAGGATCGGCCTCTCAGTGATCTTCCTCTTTAATAACTAGAAACTTCTCTCCATTGCATCTATCCATCGAAAAGGCTGACTGGCCTTTTTAATGGTATCCAACATAGGTGCACAAATTTCGCTAAAATTCCTTATGAATTTTCGGTAAAAACTCGCTAGTCATGAAAGCTACGTACCTCGAATAAATTTTTCGGAGATGGCCAATTAACTATCGCCGCAACCTTCTCTGGATCTATCTTCAGTTCATTTTATGCTATTACAAAGCCCAAATAAATCAATTCCTTCTACATAAAGGTACATTTCTTCAAGTTTATTAGCAGTTTATTCTGCTGTAATTTTTCCAGCACTTTCCGTACATGTTGAAGGTGTTCTTCCCTTGTCCTGCTGAAAATTAGTATGTCGTCCAGGTACACTATCACAAATTTCCTGATGTACTCCTTTAGCATCTCATTCATCAACCTCATAAATATACTAGGTGCATTGCTCAGTCCAAATGGCATGACTAGCCATTCGTACAACCCCTCGTTTGTCTTAAAGGTTGTCTTCCATTCGTCCCCCTCTCGTATCCGAATCTGATGGTACTCACTCTTCAAGTCTATCTTAGAGAAATATGATGGCCCGCTTAAACAATCCATCATGTCATCCATCTGTGGTAATGAGAACCTGTACCAGATGGTGATTTTGTTGATGGCCCTTGAGTCTGTGCACATCTGCCACTCTCCTCCCTTCTTGGGGGTGAGAACCATTGGGACTGCACAAGGGCTCAAACTTTCCCTTACCAATCCCTTGTCTAGCAATTCTTGCACCTGCTTCCTAATCTCTTCATTGTCCTTGGGGCTCATTCGGTATGTCACTTTGTTCGGCAAAGTGGCTTCGGGTATGAAGTCAATATGATGACTTATGCTTCTTTTGCGGGGTAATTTTTCTGGCAAGTCATCCACCACTATATCTGTAAATTCTTGCAACATCTACTGGATTTCTGTAGGTAAATCTGATACCTCTGTATGCAACAACACTATCCTTGCTTTCTTTACAACTGTGTAACCCATCTCACTATCCTCAACTTGTTTCAGAAACTGTTTTCCACTAATCAACAATGCTCTTGGTTCACTTGTCCCTGTTGTCCCTTCTTCTTTGATGGGCACAAGCGTATGCTTGATTCCATCCTTGTCAAACTTATAACATTTCGTCAATCCATTGTGTACCACTTCCCTATCGTACTGCCAAGGCCTGCCTAGTAGTATGTGACATACATCCATCGGCATGATGTCACAAACGACTTTATCCTTATATATGCCTATTTGAAACTCTACCTCGCACTGTTCACCCACCAACAATTGATGGCCTTTTTGTAGCCATGAGACTCTGTAAGGGTTGGGATGTTTCAAGCGCTTCAACTCCAACTTTTCTACCATTTCTATAGACACTAAGTTATCAGTACCACTGCTGTCAATAATTAACTTACACACTTACCTCGTAACTTACAAACTATTCTAAACAAAGCCTTTTGTTGTGTCTGTTTGGTGAACTCCTTGACTGGTTTTAACAACACCTTATGCATCACCAGGGCTTCCCCTATCTTTGGAGCATTTTCTGCTTCTTGGGGAGGTGTCGCTGCTTCCTATGGTTGTGCAACATATGCACCCCGCTGTCCAGCTTGTTCTACTTCTGGACATTCAAATGATCTGTGTCCCCATTTATGACACCTGTAACATTGCTAATCAATCCCTGTACCTTGGCCATTTCCCCTGCCTCGCTGGGATGACCTACCACCTCTCACATTATCACCTGTGTCTGCTGATCTGCAAGCTTTGGAACTGTTGCCTTCCTCATTACTACTAGTAGTCTGCCCTCTACCATATGACTGGTCTTTTCCCCTTCCGGCTCCTCGTCCTCTCTGGGCATTCTGCCTTCTAGTAATTTTCTCTTCAGCTTTCATCTCACTCTGATACACTTCTTCAGTGTTCTTTGGAGATAAAATATTGATTTCATCTAAAATTTCTAATCTTAACCCATTTACATACTTGGCTATTCTTTTCGCAGTATCCTCTATATATCCGGCTCGTAAGTTCACTCGATAGAACTCCTCTGTGTACTCCCTTACCGTCAATCCTTTCTATCTTAGATTCTATACTTGCCTGTGTAGTGCAATTTGATAATCTTTGGGCAGAAATCTACCCTTCAACTTGGCCACCATCCTTGACTAGGTTTTAATCGGCAACTTTTTCAATCTCTTTCTCTCCATCTGGACACTATCCCACCACAAGGCTGCATGTCCCTTCAATTTCATCACAGCGAACCTAACTTTACGGTCTTCGTTGACTTCCTCAACTCGAAATACTTATCCATCTCACTGATCCAATCCAATAAAACCTCGATAGATAGGCTGCCGTCATTGGTTGGGAGTTCTGGCTTGGGTTTACTGCTTGCCACTAAAATAGACCTCAACAATCTCACTTCTGGGGTCTCACCTTCTGGTCCATCTGTTACTGCTTCAGTTTCCTCTTCGCTGTCATCGCCTATCTCCAGGTCTCTTCTTCTCCCTGCCTCCACTGCCTCCAAACAGGCAGCAAGAATTCTGATCTCCTCTCTCAATCCTTCCTCCGCTGTCCTTCGAGCACCTCTACCATGACCTCGCCTTCCTCTTTCCATTTCTTTAATCAATTTAACCTGCTCTGATACCACTTTGATGGGACCAGCCCAACACTTTATAGTCTGTCTTAATTAAAATGATTAATGTGGTGTTTATATGTTTGGTTGAATAATTCGGTTGTGATTACGCGTGGAAGGAATGCTCCATCGGATATTTTGGTTTTGTATTATGTGGCATTCAATTACACAATAATGAATGGGTACTTGCCTTGGATTTCGTATTCCCGCTCATTCCTATGCCTGAACCCTTTGTTCGTCGTTCATTTTGGTCATTTGTTGTTGGCTTCTCGAGGGTTTGCTCCGCTGTGCTCTACAAGTTGGTGGGTAGCTTTGCTGTGAGTCTTGGGCATGCCTCTGGTTGTTTTTGTAATGGCTCTTTGTTGTGAATGTGGTTGTTCTTAAACCTTGGTTCGTTGGCAGTTGTGGTTTGCCTTGTAGCGGCCTGGGTAAGTGATCCTTCTATTGTGGTTTGTTTTCCTCTTGCTGTTGGTTCAACAGGCCTCCGTATTTCAAGTTTTGTGTTGGTATTTCTCGTTTTGGTTAGCAACTTAGTGATTATCTTGTCTCCAAGCTCAATTCAATGGCATTCTTTCGTCCTCGGCTTAAAACGCAGGCAGTCTTCCTTCTTTGTTTCAATTTATGATTCTTTTTCCACAGTTTCTGACCTAGTCCGCTCCTTCATCTCCGTAGTTAGTCGGGACTTTAGGTGGAATGTTTGTCTTTGGTTTTCACTGCAAATTCTCAGGTAAACTATATGCAACTTCAATTGTTTTTTCCTTTCCAGCTCTGTACTTTCACTTCTACTGCAATATATTTTCTAACACCTATGTATCATTGTTGTGCAGGTGTTGAGGGTTTGCAGTTGGAGGGTTTGGCCATATATGTCTCGGTCTTGTCCAGTAGGCTCTGCCTCTTCGAATTTCCTTTTGTGCTCATTCTAGTTTTTAACTTATGCTTTCTGGTTGCATGGGTTTGTCACTCACGTTGCTTGTTGATTGGCTCACACTGTGAGTGACGTTCTGTTACTTTGGAAATCTGGGCTTCCACTGTGTCTTGACTACAATCTTCTATGTATGGGTGCAATTTTCTTTCGAAACCCTCACCTAGGGTTTGTCGTTCAAGGGTCTGCGTGTCTATAGCTATGTATGAGTAGATGTTTGAAACCCTCACCTAGGGTTTGTCGTTCATAGTTTGAGTGTTTACGGCTTTATTTTTACAGTATTGTTATGTAACTGTTATACACTAGACTTTGCAATTTTGAAAGAAAAATCCTTAAGGAAAATATAATAAGATTTGGTTTGGTTTACCTGAATGACATTTACTTTTGGTTTACTCCGAATTCCTGCCTGAACTGCAGTTATGATTCTTCAGTCTGCTTGTGATTTGGTGTATGAACATGCACGAACGTTGTAGATATGCTGGCAATTTTATATGACTGTCAATTTAAATATATGGTGGAAACTTTTGTCTGGCCTGTGTGTGTTTGGCCTATACCGAATTCTGGTTGTATCACTCTTGGTCTATTTTTGTTGTTTGCTTCAAACGAATTATAAACCCTCGTATTGTATCTGCTCTTCGGTCTCACTATGAAAACTGGTTCTTTCTCTCAAGAAAACAAAAAGAATTTATTTCAAGAATCTGTGTAGAGTTAGTTGTATGCTCAGATAGTCATCAATTAGATGGATAGAACTTAATTTCTCTGTTATTATTATTATTCGAGTGCGAGAGGTACTGAACCCCTTACATTATTTGTCCTATTACATTTATATGTTTCTTGTTCTAGTTAATGAAATTGTACAGTTGTTTTTTAGTTATAGACTTTACAGTTACATGGTTATTAGCCATTTGTTCTATCTTATGACAAGATTTTCCTTTTAGACACATTTGTCTTTTTCCTTTTAAAATAATAGGACAATCATTAATCCATGACTTGTTAACAACAGACAAACAAATAACCCTAACTGATCAAACTACCCTTGACTAATTTAGAAATTAAGATAAAAATAAAAATCCTACCTACTATTCTGTCAACTAACATAAAGACGAATAAAAGTAAACTCAACTCTTTGACCTGAAAGAGACCGACACCTGGTCATGGTGCCTGAGCTGGATGCTCCTGCATCATTCTCAATCTTAAAATCCATAATTTTAGCACAGCTTCTGCAAAATTTCATGCAACACCATTTTGTACTCTAGTGGACTTAGGGTAAAATGTGTCCTTAAGTGGCCAAGTTGATCATATTAGATTCATGAAGGAATCCTCTATCCAATGGCATATAATTTTGATATTTTCGAATTTATATGATGTTTTTCATCTAATTTATTTTAAACATAATGCTTCAATTTTTTTTGAACAATTACAAAGAGGTTGAATAAAAAATCAATATCATAAAATATACACAACGAAAAAATTAAAAAAATAACATTATCTTCGCTTACAAGTCCTCTTTGAAAAGGTACTCTTGTTTTTCAATTTATTTAAATAGTTGAGAAAAACCTTCTGCAAACATGTGTCTAGAAAATACAATTGAAATATCCCTTCACCAACTTCGAAAAACAATAATAAAATATAATTTTGTATATAAAAATAATTTTTTTGATATAAAAAAATTAACTCTATTTGTGTGAATCACACACACACACACACACACACACACACACACACCACACACACACATACACACATTTTAGACTAAGTTATGCTACGTGAACACACACATACCTCTTAAAAAGCGTGAAAACCTATAAAGACAAGCATTTCATTTAATGAAAAGTTGACATATTATACGACACTAAAATGCTTTGTAAAAAATATCATTAGGAAAACAACATAATTCTCCACAATTTGTCTTTTTAATTTGAATCAAAATTTACATGCTTATATGAATTTTGAGGGCTTCAATTCGATAAAAGAAAAAAATGAAATTTCATCGCCACATTTGGCCCAGAAGTGTTACCCATATTCATGCATTCACCCCTTATTTTTGGGCAATCATCTTCTTAGTTAATTCCTAAAGTACCTAGAAGTTTCACAATCAAGTGCCCATTCTACCACAAAGATGAAACTATGAAATAGTTATTCTAATTTTGTTGTTGTCAAAACTAATGAGTGAATGGGTCTCAAGCCTATATGATCACCTTTTCCTTCAGATTGTTACCTAAAAGTCCACTCACCTTTGCAATAAGCTCCTTTAAATAGTAAGGTTCCAAGTAGCATGCTAATAATCCTTTACATAGTAAGGCTCCAAGTAGCATGCTAACTTATTAGTATATATCTTATTTTCTTTATAGGGAAAAAGGAAAAAGTGAATGTGTTTTTTAAAAATATTAGTTTTAACAAACTCACTTGGTACAATATTGGAGCTCTAATCTCTACAAGCTTGTGCTTGCAAATCCAAGTTTACCTTTAGAATACATACATGTTGCTAGTGTATTTCATGTGATAAATGGAGATATGGGTGTCAACCTCATGTAAAATGACTTTAGCTCCCTCAAAGGTCCACTCTCCTCCTCACTTTACTCCTTAACATTAGTTTTGATATAGGACATGCCATAGAGTATATTTGCTTGAGAATGCAATAAATGGGAAAGTTGTGAGCACCACATTTGCTTGCCTCTTCCTCAACTAGTAATGTATTTTAGAAGGATTCAAATATTATACCTATATAATGTTATAGGTGATGACTATTTTTCTTTGAAAAAATCATATATATAGATAATGTAGGCAAGTAATCAATAATAAAAGATGCAA
This sequence comes from Pinus taeda, assembly GCA_000404065.3. Lineage (NCBI taxonomy): Eukaryota > Viridiplantae > Streptophyta > Pinopsida > Pinales > Pinaceae > Pinus > Pinus taeda. Next base: position 39,943 of record APFE030606811.1, read on the forward strand.
TTTACTATTAATACTTGTACTTCCATGAATATTATCAATTTAGTCACATCTTATAAAATATACACTAATTTTTAAAAGAAAAATGGCCAATTAAAAATTATTTATTTAATAGGAAGTTCACATAAAATTGCCCTTAAAAATTACCTTATGAACTAGAGAATAACAAGTTTTTCACGTTAAAGTTTTCCATTTATAGATAAGTATCTTAAATAACACAAAGAAGATAAATAGATCACCTCCCAACATGTTAACATGCCACCATTTACTAAGTGTGGGTTGGAACCAGGTAATTTTAACCCTCCTCTAGTTCTGGGATTTGTCACCATCTTTGTGTCTATTTTATTGTTATCCATTAAACACCATACTTGAGTTTAACTCTTTAACCTATGGGGAACATTTAAATCTCTTTCAAACACACTATTCTTTAATAACCTTACAAGTCCTTTATTGTAACAATTGCAATGAAAGCATACCTTTTATAAAATTTATTTAAATACCATTTTATTATTAATTTTAAAAAAAATGATAAATAATATTATGTCATGATATATATATATTTTTAATTTATGCCTAAAATATTAGATGGGCAAGCACCGTGCCATAAAGTGTTACGTAAACTAAAAATTCAAATTTTAAATCCCCTATAAATCAAACCTAATAATAATAATAATCATAAATTACTCTTTAAAATATATATATATATATATAATAAATATAAAAATTATAAAATAATTATTTAAACCCTTTCTAAATTCATTGCTTATCAACCCATTACGCTAAAGAGGTTTTTGTTCATCCGAACTAACAAATTTAACCATACCCCACACATATATAAATATCCAATTTAATTTAAAAATTAATAAAATAATATTTTAAAATTTAAAGATTTTTATAAATTCATAAGGAGGTTTTTGTTCTTCCAAACTGAGAAATCTAACCATACGTTTATTAATTTATTTATTAAATAAAGTTATCATATATTGTATATACCATGGCAAGCCATTTCAACGTGACCCATCCACATATATAAAATTAAATGAAAATCACAAAAATAATATATATATTTTTTTACTTTTATTTAAAATAATAAAAAATATATCTCTTATATTTCCGTATAACTAATTAAAAGTATCAAAGATATTGACATTATTATTAAAAAAATAAACGTAGAAGCATATCTTCATCTATTTTATTTTTATGTGAATGATGATGATGACTAATATTCACTAAGACCGATGTTGTAAGGCCTACAAGTTGCGATTCGTTTGACGAAGAGCACACGATGGGCGAGCGGGCGACGAGTTCAGGTAATCATCGAGTTGGGGTGCGCCCGCACAGTGTGACAAACTGATCGAACAAAGGAGACGAGCCAACATGTGACACGAAGAGTCATCGCAAAAATGACTAAGTGTTGGGTGGTGGAAAGTTTATATGTGGGGGCAGTCCCACACATGGGCGCCTATAGCATGGGCCGACATGACAGAGGGGTGAGTTGGATGAAATGGTGGGTCGGCTTGGTGATTCGAAGCCCTAACCGATGGGCCAACCGCAATATAAGTAAAGCATTGGAATGGTGGAAAAAATCAATCAAGCAAAGCTTCCAAGTGTTTATGCAAGCTAGGAGGGCAAGCTACTTGGAGAGTCTGAAATTGGGCGAAGTGCAGGGGGACTCTTGGGCTATAGCACGGAACCACAACAAATGCAAAGAAAGGAGCCACGCGTTGTGTGAAGGCATTCGAGCGAGGGCGTCGGCTTGAACGACCAAACGGGTGAAGGCGTCCGAGGGCATTTGTTTGAATGATTATTCGAAGGCGTTCCGGTGAGGGCGTCCGCCTGAACGACTGAACGAGTGAGGGCATGCGAGGGCATTCGCCTGAATGATTGAATGGGTGAGGGCATGCGAGGGCGTCCGCCCGAACGACTTAACAGGCGAGGGCGTGTGAGGGTGTCCGCCCGAACAATTGAACGGGTGAGGTTGGTCTGAAGGACGGAATGGGCGAGGTTGGTCTGAAGGACAGAACGGGTGAGGGCATGTGGGGGCACTAACCTAAACTACTGAACGGGAGAGGGTGTCTGCCTAAATGAGTAGAGGGCGTTCGACTAAACGAGCTGCAGGTGAACGATGTGCTGAAAAGTGCGATGGTGAACGAGTTGCGCCGGATGATAGAACCGGTGGGCAGTCTAAACGGTGCAGGCTGGGTTGCACGGTTGTGAAAGAAATTGTACCAAGGAAACTTGGGGTTTCTTGCCAGGACTGTAAAATTGTATATTTTATGTAAAATTGTTATTATCGTTGGGCAGATTCATATTTCAAGGAGTTGCCCTTCCCATTAAAATATCCTTTGTGCATATGTGTAAATGGTAATAACAATGAAGATGATTAATTGAATGTTTCCACTGTGTATGTGAATGTTATACTTAGGAAAGTTGAAAAATAAGCTAAGTATAAAAAGTAGGCATAGTCCACACTTACAAGTATTGTTAAAAAGAAAGTGGGTGGTGGTGCCGCACCCCTTATCATGCAATTGGGAGAGTACCGCCAGGGTAGGGGCGTGACAGGTGGTATCAGAGCCCTGATTCAGTGGAATCGGATTTGTAGAAGACGGTGATCTGACTGTCACTTCATGATAGGTGGTATCAGATCTCTGTATTCTGCAGGCTTTGGTGATTCAGAGAATCAAGGAAGATGTCTATTTTGTAGAAAATGGGTTTTACAGGGATTATGACCTTCGAAGAATGGCAGGGGCACACATCGGGGCCAAGTCAATCTGAAGGAAGTCTACTTGAAGAATCAAGTGATTTGGAACAAAGAATTGCAGAATTGAGCAAGGAATTGTTCGAGACAAGGGAAGCCCTTCGTGCTTTTGTCAAGGAAGGGATCTCTGACATGAATAGAGGTGAAGCCTATTGACTTGCAGGGAAAGTGGACTTGTTTGGTGTAGAACTCAAGGAGTTGAAGATAAGGAAGAACTTGCTTTGAAAGACGTTGGAATGACTAACTCTTGAGAAAAAGTAGTTCATAACTTTCATTCATGATAAGGAGAAAGCTGCAGATTGTGATGATAAGGAAGAGGAAGTCGTGATGTTTGAGGATGTTGCAGATATGACAACGATGGAGGATGAACTTGAAATTGTTCAAGTTGGACCAGGATCGTGCAATTTGCAGACATTGGTGGATGAGGGTACTCACACGGAGGAGCCTCATGATGAAGTAAGTACTACTGATACTTGTGTTTCATTTGAGCTTTTTGGTAGATGGTCCATATGCAGGGAAGGCCAAAATCAGTTTTCCAATGCGATGGAGGATCTTACCATGGATGTTTATGATAAGACCTTGTATGGGGAAGCAAGGACCATTGGCTATTGCAGAATTTGTTGGGGTTGTTTGTGACCTTATGGCAGAAGGTGCAAATGCCTGTGACAAGGGAGCAACGTGATGATCATTGCAGAGGAATGGGTCATGCTTTAGCCATATGGAGAAAGTGGCTAAGTGCCCGGTATGACTCATGGACAGATTGGAGAAGGGCACACACTTGAGTTTGGTGATACTTGGGTGGACTTCTCATGGCCGAGACCAAGAGGAAGTCTTGGTGGAACCTTCAATGGCGGAGCCATGATGGAAGACACTCATGTGATGATGATATGGTTTGGGTGACCGAGTTCACTAGACCAGATTGCAGACTTGGATGAGGATGGCCGATTGTTGTGATGGGTCTACTTAGTTGGACAACATGGGCAACAGAGTCATGGACATCAAGTTGGAGACATAAATCATGGCAGTCTGATGCAGGGACATTATGCAGGAGCACTTGTAGAGGTGTCACTTATGGGCATCCAATGAGGAGTGCCAACGCAGAGATGTTGTGCAGGTGCATTTGCTGATGTGACATGGAGAGGTTTTACTTATGAGCCGATGGAAATGTTGTGCACTCTTGTACAACAGAGCCATTGACTTGGTCGGATTTGTGAGCAGACTATGGAGCATTCCTACTACATGGAGAGTCAAGACATCTTGCAGAGACCTTTGGGCTTAGACATGTATGCTTGCTAGGGTGTTGGTTGGAGATGACTCATGGAGCTCATAATGACATGAGGTTGTGACTTTTGGAGACTTCATATTATGGTGGACTTGGAGGATCTGAGGCATTGAGGAGCTGAAGTCAGGGACTTTGATGGAGTATGGGGTGCATAATTTTGAGTACATTTATGGGTGTGCTTGAGAGAGTGACTTGATGTGGAGGATCGATATGAGACACTTTGGAGTGATGGAGTTGCATCAATGATGATGCCTTGGTGTCAACACTTAGGCATGGGTTGAGCCGAGACTTAACCACTTTTGATACATGTGAAGTAATTGATCTACGATCACGAGCAACACATGGGAGATGAGACGTGTATACTTGTTTTTGTGGCAGACTTGAGGGATGTCACATTACAGATATGATGGAGGTTGCTTCATGGACTTGGATGTGGCACATCGAGATTCGATTTGATGAGAGGATCTCTTCATTTTGAGGAGATGGATTTTACACATATATGGATGATGTTGGGATAGATGCCACTGATTTCATGCAGCACATTGACACCTAACATCATGGACAACATGTTGTAGATGAGATGAGGACTACTTCATGGACCTGGGCATGGCTTACATTTTGATGGAGATGGATATGGATTCTTGATCGAGTTGATGTTGTGACAGGAGGCTAGGAGAAACCACTGATGATGGCATGAGGATGTGCATTCTCATGGTTTGAGCGTGACAGTTGGATTGATCACCTGACTAGTTCGAGGCATGGGGGCTATAACAGTGTATAGAGATGTGTTAGTATTGTGTTGGAGTATCATGACGATGATGATACATGATGAGGTTGACACGATATGTTGCAGTGGGCATGTAGCTTGAGTTGTAGGGACCAGCCTTCCATGGTGGGGCAGCATGTGGGGATTGCGACAGATGTGGTTGATGATCATGGATTGAGGAGACTTTCTGATTCATGGAGACATAAGCCTTTATGGTTTATGCGATGGCAGAGCAGAGGTAGGCAACATGAGCATTTTGATGTTGGAGCTAGCGACACTTTGCGATGTCGTATGACGATGTTGTCGAGGACGACAACCATTTAGAGTTGGGGAGAATGTAAGGCCCACAAGTTGCGGTTCGTTTGACAAAGGGCGCACAATGGGTGAGAGGGCGATGAGCTGGGATAATCAGCGAGTTGGGGCACGCCTGCACGGTGCGACGAGCTGACCGAACAGAGGAGACGAGCCAACATGCAACACAAAGAGTCATTGCAAAAATGACTAAGTTTTGGGTGGTGGAAAGTTTATATGTGGGGGTGCTCCTGCACATGGACACCCATGCCATGGGCCGACGCGACAGAGGGGTGAGTTGGACGAAATGGCGGGTTGGCTTGGTGAGTCGATGCCCCAACCGATGGCCCAACCGTCATATAAGTAGAGCGTTGGAATGGTGGCAAAAATCAATCAAGTAAAGCTTCCAAGTGTTTATGCAAGCTAGGAGGGCAAGCTACTTGGAGAGTCTGAAATTGGCCGAAGTGCAAGCGGACTCTTGGGTTGTAGCACGGAGTCGCAGCAAATGCAAAAAAGGGAGCCGCAGGTCTTGCGAAGGCGTTCGAGCAAGGGCATGCGAGGACATCGGCCTGAACAATCGAACGAGCGAGGGCATCCGAGGGTATTTGTCTGAATGATCGTTCGAAGGCGTTTGGGCGAGGGCATGTAAGGGCGTCGCCTGAATGACTGAACGAGAGAGGGCATGTGAGGGCATCCACCCAAATGACTGAACGGGCGAGGGTGTGCGAGGGAATCCGCCCGAACAACTGAACGGGCAAGGTTGGTTTGAACGATGGAACAGGCAAGGGCATGCGAGGGCACCAGCGTGAACAACTGAACGAGCGAGGGCATCCGCTTGAATGAGTTGAGGGTGTTCAGCTGAACGAGCTGTAGGTGAACGACGTGCTGAAAAGTACGACGGAGAAGTAGTTGCGGCAGATGGTAGAACCGATGGGCAGTACGAACGGTGGTTCGGGTAGTCTGAACGATGCAGGCCGGGTTGCACGGTTGTGACAGAAATTGTAGCAAAAAAACTTAGGGTTTCCTGCAAAGATTGTAAAACTTTATATTTTATGTAAAATTGTTATTATCATCGGGCAGACTCATATTTCAGGGAATTTCCCCTCCCATTAAAATATCCGTTGTGCATATGTGTAAATGGTAACAATAATGAAGATGATTAATTGAATGTTTCCACTGTGTATGTGAATGTTATACTTAGGAAAGTTGAAAAATAAGCTAAGTATAGAAAGTAGGCGTAGTCCACACTTACAAGTATTGTTAAGAAGAAAGTTGGTGGTGGTGCTGCACCCCCCATCGTGCGGTTGGGAGAGTAGTGCTAAGGTAGGGGCATGACAAATGTGGTCTAACGAACTTCAAGAAAAGAGAGTCTAATTGTCATTTTTTAAAATCTTGTTTATGTGATCAAAGAGCAGGGAAAGAAGCATTCCAAGATCGTTATAGTTGGGTTGGCTTAACAAGTCAAAAATATTGGAGGTGTGGCTGATGATAGGGAATTGAGAGTGGGTGTGGGAAAGAGTCAGGCAGCCTAAAAGGAAGTGCTACTCATCTTCCACCTTCTTAGTATCACATATCTGAAAAATTCTATCGTCCCAGGGAGTCTTAGGAGTAGACCACAGCCCGTTCCCACTCCGACGCTCATGAGAGTTAGTTATAATCCTAGTGATATTCATTTTCTTCTTAGTTCTAGTCAACATAGGGAGATAAATATTGTTATCGAGGGTGGCATTGATCACCTCCTTATAGTACCTTAGCTTCCTTTTACCCTCCAGCACCTTAGCATCCCACATCTTGTCCTTAAAGTTGGAGGTAATAGTATCTTTGATATTGTCGTTGCTTCCCATGATGATCTCCTCCTTAATCCCCCAAAGGTTCAGCCAAGACTAAGCATCCTGATGCCACCCGCGCTTGAGGCATAGGTAGGGGTTTTGACTAAAGTTAGAAGAAATTTTTGGGAGCCTCTTAGATTCCATATTATGAAGCTTCTTATTATACATCAAATATGTAAACATAGCCACACTTTAAATGGGGGAAACACCAGCTTCAATCAAGAGGATAGGATAGGGAGTATTTCCCTTCATCTTGAGGTTATAGGTTATGAATTTATTTTGGATCATCTCAATCTTTCTCCACAACTACCTAGATATACTGCACCCCTAAACTTCACATCTGTATAAGATAACAGGGGTGATGAGAGTCTCAAAGAGGAATCATTTTTTACTCCAAATGTAAAGATCAACTGACTTACAATTGTTTTCAAGCTCATAATAAATTTTCCAACCTCCAATAATTCTTTTCTTGACGCTATAATTCCAGTTGCACTAATGAGGAAAGTTAATACCCAATATTTATAAGAAGAAACTTGCTCAAGGCAATGGTTATCATAGATGAAACTACCATAGGTGACCTTTTTGGATTTAATGATCATGGCTTTAGTTTTGTCGGTATTAATTGTCATACCCATCTTGGAGCAGTAGACATGAAGAGTCTTAAGTTTCTTGTTTAGGTCATCATGGCTTATTACAATAAGAGCAATATCATCAGCATAAAGGAGAAGAGTAATGATAATACCAACGAGCTCGATGCCTTTGTAGCCCACAGTTTCCAGACAATCCTCTAATTTATTGATGTAAATACCAAAAAGGGTAGGGGAAAGGGCACAACCTTGCTTAACCTTAATATTACATTTAATATCTTTAGACCACCCTTCATTGGTCTTAAGCTTGGAAATGACAGTCTCGTAGAGATAGATCAAAACAATCCTTAGTTCAGGAGGAACCATGATCTCTTTAAACCTCTCCCAGAGCTTATCTCAGGGGGCAGTGTCGAAAGCTTTTCTAAAGTCCACAAAACAATAGAAGAGATTGGTTTTACTATTGCGACATTCCTCCGTGATGACCCTAAGGGTAACAAGGTGGTCGATGGTCGAGTGATGTCTCCTTAAACTAGCTTGCCCTTTAGCTTTTTACCCTGGTTCTCAAGCCAAAGGCTAAGATTTTTTTCCAAAATGAGCCCATAAAGCTTGGCTAAGATGTGGCTAATCATAATGGTCCTGTAGTTAGAGGGAATGCTTTTGTCCCCATTTTTGAAGATAGGCACAATAAGGCTTTGTGTCCAGAGTTTAGGGAAGCCATCCTTTACAGCCAAATTCAGAAGCTTGTGGAGATGAGGAATGAGGATATATTTTCCCATTTTAAAGATCTCGGCTTGGTAACCTTCAATATCTTTGGCTTTTCCATTAGTGAGCTTATTAATCTAAAACTCAACGTCTTCCAAAGAAAACATATAATCCTTAATAGGAGTGTTTAAGATGGTGCCCATGGTGTCTGGAGAGTCATACAACTTCTTAAGATAGTAATCCCACTTTTCTACGGGGATAGAATGATTATCTTTAGTTTTACGAACAAGCACATTCTGCCAAAACTTTATGGGCGCAACTTTAGAAAGGTGGAGAATATGCTTTTGTCTCTTATTAATATATGACCTCTTCTTCCTCTTAATGAGAGCTTTGTATATAGTTATATTTCGGAGCTTAATGGTTTCATTAGGGTCATCTCTAATTGCTTGCCTGCGAATTTTACAATCTTTGCCATACCAAGGGTTGGAGGTTCTATTATTTTTCTTATACGAAGTCTTATTAGAGAATTTGCTAATGGTGGTGGAAAGGGTAGTAGTAAAATGGTAATAGATTTGATCAATGCTATTATTATAAGTGAGGGAGCCTAAGTTCTTTTCCAAATCCCTTAAGAAAAAGTCGACATTACTTCTATCGAAGTGAATGTGAATTTTACTTTCATTGTTCTCTTGCATGTGGGTGCTATGCATAAAGATATTGAGGTATAAAGACAAAGTTTTGTGGTCAAAGTTAGGCTCATATCCATTAAGAAACTCAAAGTTTGTAATATGGTTGAGGACATGGATGGATTGATGATAACTTTTCTACATGATAATTTTGGAATTAAGATAATTATTTTTAAATATGATAAGCCTAAAATTAAAATAGGTTTATATTGGTTCTTATCTATTATATGTTATTTTCAACTTAACTACATAAGAAATTACACATCTACCTTTTACAAAGTAACACAACATTTAAATATTTTAATTATATGAGTTTTTTTTAACATTCAATTGTTGTACAAGTTTTTTGCTTTTTTATTCAGTTTTTTTATATATATTACCCATATTCATCCTCATAAATGAATTATGAAGGTAACAATAGGGGGAATATTAGGTAAAAGTAGTAGTGTTTTTCTTATTGGTGCATGTAAACCCACTTTCTATAACCCATTATGAGGGATATGTGTAGTTATTTTAGTGCTCAACATGGAATTGAAAATAACATTTCAAAAAAAATTTGATAACAAAAATTATTGCAATATTTATCATTAATAAAATATTTCAATCAACATCTTAAATAATATAGTTTGATATCTTTGAAGTGGAGGGCTAGGTACCTATCTAGGTAATTCGAGAACCCAAGCATGTGCTTAGCATCTTTGAGGGAAAATTTGAGGACTTTTGTAAAGGTGTGTTTGGAGTGATATTTGTGTCACTTAGGTTGATGACGAAACATGAAAGATTGATGAGTCAAAAGGTTCCAATGGCTTGGGAAGGACCCACAAAAACCCCATAATTATATCTAAGGATCTATCACCACCAAAATAATAGCCTAAATCCTCATTAAAGGAGGACACAGTGCTAGAAATAGTGCTAGAGGAGAGTTCTCCAATCTTTGTTATTTGAACTTTGTATATCTATACTTCCTTTATGATTACATAGTCATCAAGATCTAACTTTTAAAGTCTCTCTTTTTTATAAGAACCAACATTAGTTGATAGAATATAGAACTTGGTTGAACAATGGATAATCATTCTAGTGGAGGACATGTTTCGTTGGTGGAAGTTATCCACTAGGAGTGGTATGTATTTTTTGTCTTTTGTAAATCTCTGTCTCTGTCTCTGTCTCTGTCTCTCTATATATATGAGGGTGAAGGTGGAGATGACTAAAAATATTGGGTAGAACATATATTTGGTGAGGGTGCCCACATAAAGTTAAAAATATGTACTTATATTGAATAATATTTATTTAAATATATAAAATATACACTCGGGTCAAAGCATGGATCTGGGTTACACTTTTTGATGAAATGAGGGCGTGTTTTGTTGAAAAATGGATGTCTGATTGAGTAATTTTAAGCACTCGATCTAGCTGTTGAAGCGCTTAGAAATAGCTTGTTTGAGTGTTTAAACAAAGTCTCAATCGAGCCATTTTCTAACCTGAGTTAACAGCTTGATCGGGCCCTTGAGACGTATAATTCACCATTAATACCATTAACAAAAAGTTGGTAAGGCCACAGGCGAGTTAGTTTTTTAATGGCTTGGTCATCTTGCTAGATAACCACGTATGCTGCTTGATGAAGGGTTTCTTTAATGCTCTATCAAGAAATTTGAATTTTGAATTTAAGTGCTCGATCGAGCGATCGAGCATTTAAAGTGCTCGATCAAGCTCTTGAATTCCTAAAAATTATAGCTTCAGTCCCTCTTCTGCAGATTTCTCTTCAACCCCATTTTTCACCCTATTGAATTTAGCACATAAATTATCCTTAAGTTGCGAAGTTGATCACATTGGATTCGTGAAAGAATCCTCTATCTAATGGCATTTGAATTTGACACTTTCAAAACCATATGATTTATACAACTAATTTCTTTTAAACATAGCACTTGAAATTCGTTTGGACAATTTCAAAGGGGTTGAATAAAAAATCAATAACATAAAATATACACAACAAAAAAATTCAAAAAATACCACTATCTTCGTTTACAAGTCCTCTTCAAAAAGGTACTCTTGGTTTTTCAATTTATTTAAAGAGTTGACAAAAATCTTACGTGACAATGTGTCTCCAAAATGCAATTGCAATATTACTTTACCAATTTCGAAAAATAATAACAAATATATTTTTCATAAAAGAATATTTTTTTAATATGAAAAACTTGGTTCTATCTATGTAGATCACACACACACATATATATTACACTATCTAAAATAAGTTATGCTACGTGAACACACGCATATCTCTTAAGTTTTGTGAAAAATTGCATGGATATATATTGAGTATAATGGAAAATTGAGAGATTATACGAAACTAATGTTTTTTGAAAAAAATATCGTTAAGACAACAACATAATTCTCCACATATTTTCTTTTTACTCTAAATCAAAATTTATAATTCTTATATGAATTTTGAAGGGTGCAATTCGATAAAAGAGGAAAAACTTGAAATTTCATTGCCACATTTGGCTGAAAAGTGTAACCCATCTTCATGCTTTCACCCACCCCTCTTTTCATAGACTTTCCACCAAAAAAACAAACCTCTACTAGCATGCCATAATTGTCCATAGTTTTACTATTTCTTTGTCCTATAAGCTAAAAAAAACTATAGAGAAAGAAAGCCAAATAAAAAATATTAGAGGCATTTCTTCCACTACTATTTCTAGCATCGTCGCATCCTTTTCTTAAGGTTTAGACTATCCTTTTGGTGGTTGTGGATCCTTCGGAATAACGATGGAGTTGTTGTGGGTTGTTCTTGGACACTAGAGCCTTTTGATTTATCAACATTTCAAGCTTCGTCATCACCTTCAGTGAAAAACTACCTACTCCAAACACACCACTAGAAAAATCCCTGAATTTTCCTTCAAAATTGGTGTTCTTGAATTACGTGGATTAGGTACCTAGCACTCCACTTCAAAGATATAAATTATATCACTCTAAGGTGTTGATTGAAATATTTTATTTATAGTCAACATTGTGATATCTTTTCTTATTAATATTTTATTTGAAATTGATCTGGATTGGATCATTATATTGTTTATCATCCATGTCGATGCATTTGGAGTGGAAAAGTTGGAAGAATCAACTCATGGGACCGTTTTTACCGATAGGTCCCAGTTTGGCTAGACGAGGTCTGAAACCTTTCAGGAGCATTTTTAGGCATCAAACGACCTTTTTTGGGGGTAAAACTTTAATACTTTAGTGAAACACATTTTTATGCTATTCTACACACAAAGATCTTTCCAACGGCACAAGAAGTGCATCAATCGGAGTTTGTATGCAAAAGTTATGCCACTCAGAAGTTGACCTTCATGTTTTCATACCTATAGTTTGAGAGAATGTCACGTCAGCCCCCATTATTCATGGAAAAAGGGCTCGCCAGATGTTTTTGATGTAAAAATATCTAGAATAGTCTATATTGTAACTCTACTTAAAATTTGTTGTAGTCAAACTTAACCACTAGTAGGCTATTGGGTTATGTTATAACCGAGCCATTAGAAAGAAGAGCCATTCCATTCTTTCGGGAGTATTTTGTTCCATAGTTGAGAAAATATAGTCAGGAGAGATAAGAGGTAGAGCACACAGAGAGTATTTGTGCATTGTAGCATCCCACGAGCCACATACATTACTTCTTTTTACCTGCAACCTTATTCTTCTAGACAGAGAAAGAGAGCGAAGAGAACTCACCTTTGAGTTGGGTTTTCTCCTAAAAGGGTTTCCCAAAGCATATCCTTTGTCTTATGTGTGTGTGTGTGTGAGCCTATTTTGTCGTTATCTACTTTTCTACATAATTTCTATTCGTATGCATGCACTAAGTAGAGTTGAATTTATATATCTAGAAGTTTATTAAAACTGTAATAGTGTAAAAATTCAGAATTTAAATATATTATTATCAGATATGTTGTGATGAACTCTCCAGTGGAATATCCACGACAGTTTATAGATCATTTGGTATCAGAGCAAGTTTATTTGGATATTTTGTGGATTTTTCAAGGGATCTATGTCAGTGGTGTCGAAAATCATAAAACCTTAATCATAGCCGACAAATCTACAAATGACCCTCATGATCATGCAAAGGTGAGATTTTCATGGCTAGAACACCAAGTCGCGGATATAAACCACAATGTAAACCTCCTAATGGAGGCCCTAAGCAATAAGCTTGGGATATTTGGAGAAGATGGGGTTTCAAATGCATAGGACAAATCAGAATGGGGATCAAAATATCAAGGAGAAATGGAGAACAAATCAAAGAAAGAACCCAAAAAATATCAACTAAGTTCACATGTCGTGAACTAGTCACAGCCCTTGTTTAAAATGGAAGCAAAATTCGATATCAAGTCGTACCATGGAGAGATCAACGCTCTAAAGCTGAAACACTGGTTGCAACAATTGGAAGTTTATTTCATCATCCATCATATTAAGGAAGGATAGAAGATGTCATTCGTGTCACTGAAATTAGAGGGTCATGCCCTGACTTGGCGGGAAAGCCACAAAGAAACCTTAAGGTTCTTTAGTGACTATGTGGGAAGATTTCAAAACCCTCATTAAGTCATTGTTTTATTCCATTGTGGATGTGGAGGGCCAGCGGATACGATGGCATTACTTCAGGAAACATTTGGGTCAAAGTGTGCAGGAGTACACCATGGAATTAATAAAGATGGCTATAATGTTGGGTATCTCTCCAAAGAACCCATATGTACTCCTCAAGTATTTGGGGGGTCTGCAATGCCATTTGCATGAGCAAGTGATGTTGTTCAAGCCCAAACTGGTGGATGAGACTTGTGTACAGTCGTAGTACCTAGAGAACATAGGCCTAAAGAGAGTGCAATCAAGTGGATCGAAGCAGAAGGAGCAACATGGAACTTGCAAGGAGGGAAAGAAGAAGAAAAAAGGGGGAAAATATAAAAAGACGTTAGCCATTGTGCACAAGTTTAAATATCTTAGCAACCACTACAACGTTGATTGCCATACAAAGGAGAAGTGTTGGAAGTTGCATCCAGAGCTAAACCCGAAGAACACGAAAAAAAATAACAAGAAGAAGAATTTCATGGTCGCGGATTCAAGCACCCAAGTTGAAAGCAGCTCAGGCATGGATGAGAAGATTCTCTATATGACAATGTAGAAGGATTTGAATCTGTGTAGCCTTCAACAACAAGAAGAGAAAGAAATGACCAAACTCTTCCATATAAAGATATAGGTCAGGAAGAAAAAGGTTGATGCTTTGTTTGACTTGGGATCGCAGGTGAATCTCATTGCAGCAGAGCTTGTCAAGAAGTTGGGGCTAGAAGTTCATGATCATCCAAACCCATATCCACTAGGATGGGTAAATAAGGATGTGGAGTTGAAGGTAACAAAATAGTGTAAAATTAGATTTGATATCAGTGTTGATTTTATTGATGAAGTAGATATAGATGTTGTTCCCCTTGATGTATGTGGAGTCGTGTTTGGGAGTCCATACATGTACATGCATAATGCAATATTTATGAGGAGAGCTAACCAATACCAGCTCGTCAATGATGGAAAATCATTCATCATCAACACACACAAAGAGAAGTCAAAATTTTCATTGGTAAGTGTCAACCAAGCCAAGATATTGATCAATTCCATCAAGAAGTATATTTTATTATTTTTAAGAGGAATTCAGTCTGTAGAGGATTCAATAAGTGGAAAGGCATCCTTGAAGAAGTGTACTAAGAAACATAAACAAAAATTGGGGGAGTTGTTACAGGCATACAGGTATGTGTTCCAAGAGCCTAAAGGGTTACCACCTAAGAGAGAAGTGGAGCACAAGATCCAACCATTGCCAGACTCCCCATTGTCAAATATTGGGTTGTACATTGAATCTTGAATAAAAGCAATTGAGGTGAAGAAATAGTTGTAGAAGCTACTAGAATAGAGTGTCATTCGGAGGAGTACATCACCATGTGGGTCACCCATCATCATTGTGCTAAATAAGGATGGAACATAGAGGATGTATAGATTACAAGGTGTTGAATAAAATCACGCTCAAGAATAGATACCTCTTGCCCAAGATAGATGATCTGCTAGATCATTTATAACAAGAAAAGTATTTCACCTAGCTGGACTTGAAGTCTAGATATCACTAGGTTCGAGTCAAATAAGATGATACCTGGAAGACCGCCTTCAAAACTAGGTAAGGTTTGTATGAGTGGTTAATCATGCCATTTGTCCTATGTAATGCACCAACTATGTTTATGAGATTAATGAATGATGTATTGCGTTTTTTTATAGATTCATTTGTTATTGTCTATTTGGATGATATACTGGTATACAGTGTTATCTAGGAGGATAATATTTCACATTTGACACACATGTTGGAAACATTGAAGAATCACCATTTGCTAACAAATCTCAAGAAGTGTGAGTTTGCACAATAGTGTTTAGTGTATCTGGGGTATGTGATCGGTGGAGAAAAGTTGAAAATAGATCCTTCCAAGATGGAGGTCATCATGAAATTGTTGGTGCCTACTAATGTTTCCGAGGTCAGGAGTTTCATTGGGGAAACACAGTGCTTGAGGAAATTCATAGCCTCATTTTCAGCGGTAGCATCACCACTACATGCCATAACAGAAAGTAGCAAGAGTTTCCAGTGGGGAAAAGGTCAACATAAGGCTTTCAAGAAGCTAAAGAAGAAGATAAGTCAAGCACCAATTCTAGCATTACAAAACTTGCAGTTGCCCTTTGAAGTGGAGAAAGACACGAGTGGGTATGTTATGGGAGTTGTCCTGATGCAGGGAGGAAGGCCTATATGCTACCATTATGAACTATTTCACAAGGCAATTCTTAACTATCCTACCTAGGAGCTCTATACCATGGTGCAAGCTATGAAGAAGTGGAAGCACTATTTGATGGGAAATGAGACAATAATACACACAGATCACCATCCATTACAGTACTTGTAAGACCAAAGTAAGCTACAACAAACTAGGAATTACTAGTGGATGGGGTTTTTACAGTAGTTTCATTTGGTGATCAAATATAAGGAGGGAAACACAAACAAGTTGGTCGACATGCTTTCAAGGCCACCTGTAAGATCACAATTTTAGGGACTCTTATGCACATGGAACCATTCACCCATGATGCATACAAAGAGGCATATTTAGAGGATGAAGACTTCAAGGAGGTGTATCAGCAGTCGCAAAGTCAGAGTCATGTGCATGATGGCAACAACACCGTTGACTACCATCTCCAAGATGAGTTACTCTACAGGATGAATATGGTATGTGTTCCTAAATGTGAGCAACTGCAATTGATTAGAGAGGCTCAAACCTCCAAGGTTTCAGGGCACTTTGGTGTAGAGAAGACCGTGGATAACTTGTAGAGACATGTGTATTGGCCCAAGAAGCAAGAGCAAGTAGCTAGGTTCATAAGAGGATGCATGCTTTGTTGTACCAACAAGCCTAGCAACATGAAACATAGTCTATATCATTCCTCAAATGTACTTACTCATCCTTAAGAAAGCATTTCCATGGACTTTGCAGGAGGTTTACCGACAATCAAGAAGGGACATGAATACCTGTTCGTGGTAATTGATAGGTTTAGCAAGATGTGTGGTTTGATGCCTTGTAAAAATACCATTAACATACAAGAAACAAAAAACTTGTTCTCTAGACAAGTTTGGGTGCACTTTGGGATACCAAGGAACATCATTTCAAACAGGGATACAAGATTTCTTAGTGCATCCTGGGCTACATTGTAGGAGAAGATAGACATAAATGTGAAGTGATCTGCAACATTCCATCAACGGACAAATAGGCAAACAAAAGTAGTCAACGGGACTTTGGTGCAACTTTTGAGGGGTACAACCAGAAGCATTCGAAGACCTGGGATGAAAATCTGGTATATATACAACATTCTAACAACAGAGCAATCAACACTTCTACAAGAAAGTTCCCCTTTGAGACTTGTTTTGGATATTTTCCACCTTCACCTTTGGATATTGCATATGGGCAGCAAGGAGGAGTGAGGGAAGATCTTATAGGAGATGTTTTGAGGGATGAAAAAATTATAGAGAAGGTCAGACAAATCCATTTACAGATACAAGACATATTGAGAAGGTCACAAAAGAAGTGTAAGGCCACGCATAATCAACACAGGACAAAGGAATTGTTCAAGGTGGGAGACAGGGTATGGCTATAGTTGAACAAAGACAAACTGTAGGGGCCTGGTAAGAAAATCAAGGCTCTGAGGTATGGTCCCTTTGAGATACTGGAAAAGATGGGTGATAATGCCTATCGACTCAGTTTACCACCATATATGCGCATTTACTCGGTTGTGAATGTAGATAATTTGAAACTATATGAGCCTTCCATGTTAGATTAGGAAGAGGAAAAAGTCCAACCTTCTATCGAGGATTTGTCACTAGATCCTTAGGTAGAGTTGACAGAGGACAATTTTTTGCAAAAAAGGTCCAGAACTACAAGAGAAAGGCAGCATGGCCTTTAGCCGATTGGGTTGAAAGGACAACTTCCAGGCAAAGCTAACTAATACACTAGAGAGAAGGTGGAGGAAAAATTTCCTCACCTCATTCAATAAAAGCTTTTGGGGACCAAAAGTCTCCAAAAATGGGGAGGTGTGATCTGGATTGGATCATTATATTGTTTTTCATTCATCTCTATGCATTCAAAGTGGAAAAAGTGAAGGAATCAGCTCATGAGAGCATTTTTACCAGCGGGACCTAGTTTAGCGAAACAGGGTCTGAAACCTTCCGGTAGTGTTTTGAGGCATCAAATGATGTTGTTTTGGAATAATAAAAAAATTCACTTTAGCGCATCACCTTTTTTTATATTCTACACACACAAATATTTACAATGACGCAAGAAGCGCATCAATCAGAGTCTATATAGAAACTTTATGCCACTCAAAAGTTGACCTTCTTGTTTTCACACCTATAGTTAAGGAGGATGTCGCGTCATCCCTCATTATTCATGGAAAATGGGCTCGCCACGTGTTTTTGATGTAAAATACTCTAAAAGAGTCTATATTGTAACTCTAGTTAAGAGTTGATGTAGTCAAACTTAACCAACAGTAAGCTATCGAGTTGTGTTATAATCGAGCCACTAAGAGGAAGAGACATTCCATTCTTTTGAGATCATTTTGTTCCATAGTTGAGTAAAGATAACCAGGAGAGATAAGAGGTAGAGCACACAAAGAGGATGTGTGCACTATAGCAACCCATGGGCCACATGCATTAATCCTTTGTACCTACAACATTATTTTTCTAGACAAATAAAGAGAGCGAAGCAGCCTCATCTTCTAGCTAGGTTTTCTCCCAAAAGGATTTCCTAGATCATATATTCTGTCTTATATGTGTGTGAGTTTACTTTGTCATTCTCTACTTTTCTACATAATTTTCGTTCGCATGCATGCATTAATTACAGTTAAATTTACAGATCTAGAAGTTAATTAAAACTCAAATAGTGTAAAAATTTAGAATTTAAATATATTATTATCAGACTTGTTCTAACGAACTGTCTAGTGGAATATCCACGACAATTTATGGATCAGAAATTCCATATGTTAATCCCAGGTTGAGCTCGAAAGGAACCACACAATCCCTCATTTTGGGTTATAGAAGCACCAAATTCAGGCGACAATGAGGACAACACTACTAATAAAAAAATAGTTCACCTAAAATAACATGTTGATGGTTTATAAAGGAGAAAACTTGAACTCTTGCATGATGCCTCTAGGTCTTAGATTGTTCACCTATTTTCTTATGTCCAAGGTAATTCTTTTGTCCAATCATAATGAGATATTAACTAATAACCCTTATTGTCATTATAGAGGTTATCTTTAATGGAGTTGTATATATTTTAATAATATTTAACCTTAATTCCATACATGAAACTAAATATCACCCACTCAATTTAAAATCTTACTTTAAAACTTCCACTCTTACACGATGCCTCTAGGTTTTGGATTGTTCACTTATTTTCTTATGTCCAATGAATATGAGATTTTAACTAGTATTTCCTTAGGGTCATTGTGGAAACTAACTTCAACAGAGTCATATATATTTTAGTAATATTTAACCTTAATACAATATATGATATCAAATATCACATACTCAATTTAAAGACTTAAAATATTGTATTGGTATTACCTAGAATATTATACTAGCACGGCCATATGAATTATAGGCATCAGTCCATAATAAACATCAAAACATTTACTTCATGATACAGTTCAAGTATCTAAAATTAAAAAAAAAAAAAACATAAAAATAACTAAATTTTGATTTGATTTTAACTTATTATTATTATTGCTATCACTATATATATAGATATATAATATATATATATAATATATATACAACTTAAACATATATAATTAAAAAAAAAAAGTCCTAGAGAAATATCTCCACTTTACCATGGATATTTTTATTTGTAAATAGACTTTGTTACAATACCATGGGCCAATATCATTACTTATCAATATCACATGCCTAAAAAACCATAGCTCACCCCATATGACATTTGATCATAATAAATAAATAAAATTGTAAGTCGAAGATTTTCTATTAATCGAAAAACATATATAGAGTTGTCAAAATGCATGTGGTCTCACCCCGACCAGGTTTATTAACCAATGTTATAACCATGCAACATACAAAAAGTAAAATGCTCGACTGAGAGGTCCATAGCCTTAAAGGCCTAACATACGAGAAAGCAGGAAGAACTAGAAAGACACCGGTTACTATCAATCATCAAAGGTGATTGAAGAGTGATTATTTGGCCTCGTTCTTAGATGAGGAGAGTGATACAGGCAATTGACATGATGCTCAAAGTGAGCAAGCCAAGCTTCCATCTTTTCAATTTTCTCCATCAGCGGATTTTTCTCATGCTAGGAAACTACGACTCTTTCACAAACATGCCATTGGAAGTAGTAGATTGTTCCAGCTTAGCCATAACTACCTCATGCTCCTCCCTTTAGGCTCTATCGTGAGATTCTAGCAGGCCAATGATAGATTGGACCAACACTTGAAGTGTTGCAGAACTCTTGAGATGCTTAAAAGGAGCACGACCATCTGATCCTGCAAGACCCTAGATGTTGCTCCATCCCCGTGATGCCATGGCTCCGCCATGACCCAATCCTCTACGTCCTCTAACAACACCACGACTGCTTTGAATTAACATTTTTCTACCTCTCCCTGTCGCGGAACCAGCTAAGGACCTACACTCTTTACGAGCTCTGTGACCCCCATGCTCAACACCACACAATGAACCAACAACCCGTCTGTTGCTGCCACCACCTGCATTCTCTACACCACCCTGAACACCTTCCTGAACAATTAATCCTTCACCAAGGCATGATGCTTCCACCTTTTCCTAAACCAGGGCACATGAGGAGCGCGAGTTGGCTTCATGTTGAAGTACAAGAAGAAGCCTAAACCCAAAAGGCTATCCCCAATCCACACGAAGGACCACCAAAATAAACCAAGCAACACACAGTCAGAAACTAAACACTCAATCAATCGGCCACCCTCCACTAGAGGCCCAACAATCCATGCAACAAACAATAAAGGAAAGGGAATTAAACATCGCAGATCACCCCATCTTAAATTCACCACTAGACAAATACCGAACAAGACTAGAGCATCCAAACAAACCTTCGCTTGGAGAGGCCAGAGAGTGACCTTTGAACTATGCATAAGAGCAGTTAGAAAAGCGGGCTCCTAGAGTCCTGATTGATGTCAAAGCCATAGGGATAGGTCGTGAAGAGGTGTTTTATATGTGGCCCCAAAAGGGAAGAAGCAAGGGATTCCTACACCAGAAAGCAAACACCACCCTAGCACCAATTATTCCACCCAAACAAAACCAACACGACCAAAATTCCAGATGTCATTTAAACAAACAAAATACTCCTTATACAAACGACCAAAGAACAACCATCCATAATACCAAGGCGAGAAACTATGCAAACCTAGAGCAACCAGAACTAGAACAACTAGTACCTCAAATATCATTCCCTTCGACTTAGGAAGAAGAGGGAAAGTTCACTAAGTGCAACAAGGAAAGAAAGATTACCGAATTGGGCCCACAGGAGGAGTGATAGACAAACAACCACCACCCTAACCAAATAACCAGGAGATATAAGAGCACAAACTAATTCACATCCCTCAGAAAGCCAAAAAGCAACAAGATAACTTCGTGCACCAAGCTACTTAACCAGATAAGCATCGACACCATTGAACCTTGAGACAATACAAATTTGTTGCACACAGATGAAGGAGGATGTTTCACACATACGAGTGCAGGGTTATTATCTACCGTGTCATGGAGGGGTTTTAAGTCTACCTTCCCCTGCTTAAACCAAGAGCCAAATGTCATTCTTCACGTGACGAGTGGATCCCGTTGTTTGACACCCTATCGGGGATTAAATTAATCAACTTAATTAAAAGGTAAAAATATCATAATATTTTGGGGATAAATTTTGGCCACCGATTTGTCTATACTAGTATGAATATTCTAACATATTTCATGGAATTTAAATCTCTACCATCCACCTAATAATTCTTGATAAATAAATTAAAATTCTCCACACTATAGTTTATATTAAGATATTTTTTCCCATAAGAAATATCTCTATATTCCATATGAGAAATATACATATTCATATGATTAATATGATTATCTATATATTTTTATGCAATCACTCAAAAGCACACTAGGTGGGTTCATTGGTCTCAATATTGGTCAACAAACATTGTGGTCGGCCTCAATATTGATTAGTAAATGCTTTCCAAGGTGGAACATCAATATTGGCCTCGGCCTCAATAAATGCTTTCTAGTGTAAGTCATCCAATATGAAAAGAGAACAAATCTACCCTCTCTTGGGATGATACCACTATTGAAAAAAGACAAAACTCTCCACTTATGAGATGATGTCAATAGAATTATTAGAGTGTGGGGATCCCTTGGCTACAATTTTCACTCCTAACGAGTGGCTCCATTCTCAACTTCTCCAATGAAATTTAAAACAACTTAAACTTCCTCGGATTTCAGTCAAGCAAAATAAATATTAAAAACTAACCCGTATCAATCATGCCATTATCTATTTAAAAATAAGCATGTTATCATAAACATGTTCGATCTCGTTTACTTCCTCGGATTTCGGTAGAGGCACAACCAACATTAGAAACTAACTGGTATCAATCATTTCATTCTCTGTTAAAAAATAAATATGTTCTCGATGTTAGTTTGACCAAACCAAATTTTAATTCTGGTTCACCTTACAATGCAAGTTCACAACAAATAGGGTTTGAAACTCACTGGTAATGAAATTCCAAATATCAACGAAACATAATTGAAATAGAACGCACAACCTTATATGCTGATTAATACTCTTGTTCCATCATATTGTCATACAAGGCAAACCCATAGGAAGCAAATCACTCGCAACAATATGGGAACGCACAATATTTTGATGCCACGCATATGGGCATCAAAATAGGAGATAAGTGAATTGAATGGATTTCTTGCTACCAGAAAACCTAAAGCAATATATGACTATAGCCAAATTGCAACTTGCCGGATGCAACCCCTCCAAACCCCGACTCTTTCACTTGCTCTTCTGTTTCAATCATTTTTCTGTGGGTATAATATCAAAGATTAATGGGCATTATAACCAGAGGTTTTTATATACTAATTTGGTGTAGAGTTTCGCAATAGCCATAATAATAATTCCAAACTTAAAAAAAATGACACTAACTTGAGAAAAAAATGTTACAAAAATGCGATGCAATATATCTACCTTTCCTAGAAATTTTCTCAGAAAGGATAGTGCTAACCTTCCAACCGGAGAGAAGTTGCTGATGAAGAAAACAAACCAGGTGGTGATTGACTTTTTTCCTTACATGGCAGGGATGTAATATTATCAGCGAATCGCCCCGTTTTCCTCGGGTATCTCTTGTTATTTGAAGCTCTGCAACAACATTCCAAGAAAAACCATTAAAACCTATTATCATTAACAACAGATAACATACCTAGACATGTATGTATCTGTCATGTAAGCCTTTCTGGAAGCTTGAAACAAAGGAAAAATGGTGTCACCCATCAATGCAGCACGCCAGAGTTTATGTCGATTCCGATGGCTTGGAAGCTGGAAATAATTCACTAACCTGCTCTGCTGTTCGTTTCTTGCTTTCCCCTGTGAGAGAAGCAATGCAAATCTATTGCCCGGTCACTGGTTATTAAATATTTAATTGCTGGTTATTGAATATTTAATTGCTCACTGCTATTATTAAATATTTGACACTGACTAAAAGCGCCTTCTTTTTCCGAATGTAGATCAGGTTTGAGTCAGATACTCACAGATACGGACGGTACGAAATGGCAGCTTTAGGAAATAGGGAATGTGAGTAATTTTATAATTTTAGTAAGAATAATAAGGCAATTTTAGTATATAATTTTAGTAAGACTCATAAGGGCGTAGTTTATTTGTTAAAGGTTTTAGAGTTTTTTGGTTCTATTTTTCAGTTTAATTGGTTCATAATAATAATCTTAGTAAGAATGTGTTTAAATTTTAGTCGTGAATTTTTTTAAGATTTTACCAAAACAAAAATTTCAGGATTTTATGGAAAAACTTTCAATAATTAGATAAGATATGGAATTGCTACTATACGTCTTCCTCTCCGTAGTCAGAGTGGCAACAAAGGATTTAACCAGATTCTTTCGAGTTTCAACAATTTCATGTCTTATATTATCCATTGAGCTACATCACTGGACTTTTGTACATAGTATTTTGATTATAAATATCACTGGAATTTTGTATATAATATTTTTTGATTAATTTTATTTATAATTTGAAGTAAGAGATTTTTAAAATTGTAAATTTCTAATTAGAATAAATTGAATATTAATAAATTTCCACATAATTGAATCTTTTATATTGAATCTATTTATATATTAATATATTTGAGATAAAAATAAAAATCATACTTTATGATTTTTCTTGGCTTAAGCCAAAAAAATCCAAATAATATATAAGTAATCAAATTTTTAATAAATAGCATAAATTTTTTGTTTTTATTGAATTTTCGTTATTCCATCTCCATTCATGATTCCAGTTTTTGTCTCCTACCATGAATGTTACCTATTAAGGTCGCCTTCAACAAAAAACAAAAAAAGTGGTCCTGGTGGTGGTAGAATTGAGAGTGCAGCACTGTACAAGCGTATACAGTGTATAAGATTATTACAACCTTTGTCCTGCTCAGCTAGTACCATGTTTCGTTCGCTCCGTCACATCAGTATTCACGCTTCTTGATGTTATCCTCTCGCTTTATTAGTACTGCGCAGTTTAAATACCAGAAGTTTTTGGCTTTTGGGTTCCGTGAGATTATA
>APFE030606831.1:3962-15995 GCA_000404065.3 Pinus taeda
TTAAATATGTTTTATAATACTGGTTATTCAGGTTCTATTTAATTGTTTGCCTTGTTTGTTTTTGCAGGTTTGCGACAAAGGAACTTACTTGGATCAAAGGAGTGAAGGCATCCCCAAACTTGCGTTGGACATGAGGTAGGCCTTAAACACATTTGTTTGCCATTATTTATAAAACACATTTAGAGAAAGATAGTGTCTGGTTGGTTTGATTGTCATTAGGTCTTCTTTAGATTCTAGGAAGGTCTATCTTGTCTGCAAGATCGACTCATTCCGTGTGACAATATGGAACATAGGACATGTGCTCTTCCTCTTCTTGTGTCTTGGGACACTACTCAGCAGATAACTTTACACCTACAGGAATAGGAACCTTCACCGGTTTACTCTCCTGCATATTAAACCTCTGCAATATTTTCGAGACATACTTCCTTTGTTCTAACTAGAGCTTCCTCTTTGTCCAATCTCTTTTAATTTACATTCCCAAAATATAGTTTGCAGCACCAGGATCTTTCATGTCGAATTTGGAGGATAAATGGGTCTTCAAATCTTAGATAATTTCTTTGTCATTTCCAACCAAAAACATATCATCCACATAAAAGACTAGATAAATAACATGGTCACTAATTAATTTAAAATACACATAGTGATCTACTTTTCTTCTAGTCAAGCCAAGTCCCCATATAAATGTATCAAATTTATGATACCACATCTTTGGTGACTATTTTAACCCATACAGGGACTTCTTTAACTTGCATACCAGTTCTTTCTTACTCTTCACCACAAAGCCTTCAGGCTTCTTCATATAGATGTCCGCTTCTAGATCCCCGTGAAGAAATGATGTCTTCACATGCATCTGTTCTACCTCAAAATCAAAAGTAGAAGCAACAAATAAAAGTAATCTAATAGAAGTTACCTTGGCAACAAAAGAAAAAATATCATCAAAATCAATTCCCGACACCTGGGAATAACCTTTTGATACCAATCGAGAGTTGTATTTCTCCACCTTTCCTTTTGAATTTATCTTCTTCTTGAACACCCATTTGCTACCAATGGGTTTCCTTCTAGTCGGCAACTTCACCAGATCCCAAGCCTCATTTGTGTGCAAATATGCCATTTCATCAACCATGGCCTCTTTCAAGAGTTTTCCATTCTCTGAATCTACTACTTCCTTCATAGTTCTGCGATGATCATCAGTAATAGATAAAGAAAAATTTGAGAAGAAATAATATGGACTATACCTTTTTGGCTACCTTCCTTCTCGAACTGAGCTTCTCACACCCGGAGTTTGTGGCTCTTCCTCTTCTAGTTCCTCCTCTATTTTAGAGTCTGATTCTTCCTCCTTTAGCTCAAACTCTATCTTCTCAAGTTCCTTTGGTTGGACTTCATGTTTAATAACATCTTTCACCTCTCTGAACACCACATCATGGTTGTACACAACCTTCCTTGTTACTTGGTTCCAAATCTTATAACCCTTTAATCCATCCTTATACCCAATAAAGATGCAGTTTTGAGATTTACTATCCAACTTGGTTCGTTTCTCCTTTGGAACATGTACATATGCATCATATCCAAATACCCTCAGATGTGAAAGAGAGGGTTTCTTACTAGTCCATACCTCTTATGGAGTCTTATCCTCCAATGCTAATGAAGGTGATCTATTGACAATATAACATGCTGTCTCCACCGCCTCTACCCAGAATTCCTGTCCTAACCCAGCAACACTAAGCATGCTTCTTGCCCTTTCCATCAATGTCTTGTTCATTCTTTCTGCAACTCCATTTTTCTGAGGTGTATATGGAGTAGTCTTTTGTCATGCTATACCACACTTCTTACAAAATTCTTCAAATTCGTTACTACAAAACTCTCCACCGTTATCTGTCCTCAGCACCTTTATCTTCTTCTCTGTCTAGTTTTCCACCAGAGCCTTAAATTCTTTCAACCTATCAAAGACTTTAGATTTCTTCTTAAGGAATTATATCCATGTATTCCTTGAGAAGCCATCTATAAATGATACATAGTACACAGACTTACCTAGTGATAGAGCCTTCATAGGTCTAAACACATCACTGTGCAAAAGCTCTAATATCTGTTTTACCCTCTTACCACCAGAGGGAAAACTCACCCGATTCTACTTCCCATATACACAATTTTCATAGAAATAAAAATCCGAAGAGCTATGACTCATACCTTCGACCATATATTTACCATGAAGTATTCGAAGGCCCTTCTCTCCAATATGTCCAAGCCTTTCATGCCACAGCATGGTTTTCTCTCCAGAGACCACTAGATTTTCTGCTTCACTTTCAGGAACTACATAACAATTGCACCCATCAACAATAGTGCTACCTTGCAGCTTGTACAAAGTTCCAATCTGAACTCCCCACATCAATACTAGTGCTCCTGAACTATCCTGCAGGTATCCTTCTCAAAAACTATTTTTACAACTGCATCATCCAACTTGCTTACAGAAATCAGATTTCTGGCCAATGTAGGAATATGTAGAACACTCGGAGGTGTTCTAACCCTTCCACCTTGCAACTTCAACTTTAATTTTCTGCAACCAATGATTCTAGCCTTCTTATCATCCCCTAAGAAGACATCACCACCATCGTGTTTCTCGTACTCGCAAAACCACTCTCCATGGGGAGTGAAGTGAAAGGATGCACCTCAGTCAATCAACCATGCCGCATGATCTACATGTGTACTTGAATAAGCCAAATACACATCCCCACCTTCATCTGAGGTGTTTTTCGCCTCTGCATAAGGAGCATCATCAGATCCCTTTCCTTTGTCATGATATTTCGATTTACAGTCCCTTTTATAGGGCCCTTCCTTTCTACATTTCCAGCACACCAGCTTTATAGGTTTTCCTAGAGATTTATATCTCCCTCTAGATTTACATCTCTCACTCAATGACTTATTTTTGTTTCTGTTTTGGGACTATCCTTGTATAGACAAGGAATCACCATTATGGCTCCCCATATTTTTCTATTTCATTTCCTCCATCAACAAATATGAGACTATTTCATCAAACTGCAAGGCAGTTACATTGCTACCTATTACAATAACCAGACTATCCCATGAATCTGGTAGAGAACAAAACAAACTAATGCACTTATCTTTATATGAAATTTTGATATCAATAGACGATAACTGACTTAGCACAGTATTAAACACATTTAGATGCTCTGCCACTGAGTCTCCATCATTCATCCTCAGGTTATATAGCTTTTTTTGTAGGAATATTTTATTCACCAGAGAATTAGGTTGGCACAAAGTACCTAACTTGTTCCACCATTCCTTCATCGTAGCTTCCTCTAATAAATTTGACAATACTGAATTTGAGACACATAATCGTATTATACTCTTTGCCTTCTGATCTAACTTCTTCCATTCTTCATCAGACACTCCTGTTGGTTTAGTACCCAGATCTACCATGATCCACTGATCTTTATCCACCAATAGGTCCTCCATATTGAGTTTCCACAATTCAAAACTCTGACCATTAAATTTCTCGATCTCTATCTTTCCACTGCTTGTCATCTTCTTTCACCACCAGAATCAATCCCGCAGATTTCCCATTGAATGGGGTCTACCATAGGCCTAAGAGAAACCCCTTAGCAACAAAGGCGCCCCCCTGAAATTGAAACTGCTCTGATACCAAATGTAGATTTTAACCCCGTACAGAAATTACTTGCATACGAATTCCAAAAACACAAAAATTAAACAATGTGAGAGCATAACACATAAAACACATATACGCAGAGATTTTAACTTGGATCCCAAAAACAAGACTACCAGCTTCATTTTTCAGTATTTTCTTTTCAGTGTTACAATACATATTTATACATGCTGAAGCATCCAATACCATGGACTGAAAACCATCATGTCCAAAACCATGGACCGAAAACCATTGGGTCCAAAACCATGTGTGAAAATCATGCACAAAACCATAGGGAGGTTTACCCAACTTAACCCCTCAAACCCCCTGTGAATCCCCCTGCTACACAATCGGCGCAACGAAGGGGGGGCTTCGCCCCCCTTTTAACCCCTTGGTTAATTATGTGGGCTAGATGTGGAAAGAATATAACACAACGCAACAAGTAGCTAGCCCTACTATGCCAGAGAGGCCTCTCTAGAGAATCATAGCCAATAGAGTTGGATGGATTAGGGTTTTAGGCTAGGTATAAAGTGCAGAGGCATTTTTTTGCTTGATTGGCGCCCGGATGAGGATTAGGTCAAGAACTAGGTCACGACAGATGAGATATGATTGCAAACATTCAAAGGGGCAGGGTAGAAAGAAAACCTAACACTTAAGGGTATTTTTGTGGGATGAATTAGACTGATGAGGAGCTAGGAAAAGCATGAAAACACATGAATTTTTCCTAAACTAAAGAAATGATTACAGAGTGTGAAAGTTTCCCCAAAACAGAGCATGAAAACTCATGAGTTTTGTTCATCAACTCGAAAACTATCACAAAATAGATAGGAAATGATTGCTGGAATAAAAAATACATTCAAACATATGTGACAATAGAAGAAACAATGCTAAATGTTCATACCACAAGTATCCCAAGGAAATGGTTGTAACTCAATTATTAAAACTAGCCAAATTCTGATAAAATAGTGTCTGTTGATCAAAAGTCAAACATCCAACTGATTCCCCCCATGTAATGAGTCAAAGTACAAGATATAGACCTCAAAAAATATTTCCCATCCTCAGGGGTCGTATCCATGAGAGGAGTAGTTCCACCAAAAAATGAGCTAAAAGTTAAAGTGTAGGGAGGTCCAAGTGACTCATCCCTAACTTAAGTGAACTGATTCACTACACTTTATTGAGTCTATTTACCTAATGTATTTACCCTAGGTAATAGTAAAAACAACATAATTACATTTAAATCATCAATTACAAAAGTAAAAACTTGATTTCCCAAGAAGAAAATCAAATTTGCAGTGAAAATTGAAAAATACCAGAAATTTGTCAAACGTGCCATTTTTGTGCCAAGCATGACCTTCATGTTGCAAACAAGTTTTGAGTGCCTTCCTGATGTTCAAACTGAGCTCAAGATAGCTTGTTGGAGTTGATTTTACCCCTCAAAAAGTGTTACTCCCAAGACTTCTCAGCGCACAATGCCAAGGTACAAAAGGAGGTAGAACATTGATGTTTTGTGTGTTTTTTCACCTTTTCACCTGCCAGTTGTGCAAAACAAGCCCAGAAAATTTGTTCTCTAGAATGTATTCATAAGTTTTCATCTACTGGTGGTCTTCATTTGGCCAAAAAGTTCCTCAAACAAAAGCACAGTGCCTAGGGTGTTGCGCGCCTAGCATTCTCGTTGTCCCAAACTCTCTTGAAATGCACAAAATTTCCTAAATTTGCAAAAAATAAGCAAAAATTGTCAAAATTTGCTGAGTGATGACTAATGATGAGGGTTATCCATGGAGTGAGGCTTCAGCAAGGGTATCAAGCCTCCTTTCCTCTTTTTTCATTTTTATGGTTTCAATTTCTGCATTGGCCTTTCTTAAGTTTTCACCTTGCAATCCTGTTTCTCTTGGCATAGTGTTTTGCCATCCTCCTTTGTATGTCATTCTCTATTGTCTATATTCCTCCTCCAGTCTATCTTCCTCCTCACTGTACCTTTTGTTCTCTTCTTCTTCCATGGTTTATTAGTGTCTAAAAACCTAGGGAGATGAATCAGGAGTGAAATGTATGTTTAGGAAGTGCGTAATGGGATGGAAAAAGTTAGGGAGATGGGGGAAGGGACTATCAAATTGAGGGAGGTGATAGGGAGTAGAAATTTTGTGGGATTTGCCAATAGGTATTTTATTATAGGTATAGGGATTTGGGAGCCTAGGAAATTGAATTACCTAGGTCTGAGGGTTTAGGGGATAAACATATTTGGGGAAAGGAGATGGTAGGAATAGCATTTTTAGATATGTAGGAAGGGTTTGTGAAAGTATTAGGAAGTATGTTTGAAAAATAGGAATGAAACTAAGGTTTATAGTAAAGAAGACACCAAATTTTGCATAGAACATCAAAACACCAAGAAATCATTGTTTAGGAGTGCAAGGAGGCAAGAAACTTGTCATACTCACTTCCAAGATGGTGAAACAAGGCCTTGATGAAAGTTTATAGTGATGGCACGCTATTTTGAAGCTTGGTGAGCAATTCAGGTAGGTGCATAGCGTAATGAATAGGTGCACAATGCTAACTTCAAATCAACTTTTGAGTGCCTTCTTGAAGTCCAAATTGATCTCATGCTAGCTAGTGGGAAATATATCTCTCTTGGATACATAATGAACCTATAAAGCACTGCAAATGATCAAGTATAACCCATAAAAAATAAATTATCCCAATACTGTCCAAAAAGTGTATAATGCGGGTGCAAAAATGTAGTGTGCTCTTGTAGGAAACTTTTGGAAGCCTCCCTCAACTCCAAATTGAGGTCATGATAGCTCATTGGAAAGCTCTTCTAGTTTAGCTATCATTTGACTTTTACATATTGATAATTGGGATGTTGAACTTTGAGTTGGTAGCTTGGGAGTCATGAATTGATTCCAAATTGAACAACATAAAATTACATAGTGAAAATATAAAAGAATTGGCATTTAAAATAAAAATTACATGCGGAAATAAGAATTTATGTTTACAAATCATCCTCAGATAGTGTAGAGATGTTATTTGTTCACTATCAGACTTGCTGACATTATTCAATGGAAATGGTGTTTTATTAGACCTTGAAACCCTAATGACCTAATGAAAACCTTGACTAGATTAACTTTTGATGACATGATTGATGTGATGGCATGATGTCATTAACTTTATGGATAATGGATATTCAGCAAGGTATGGAAGTCTTCTAGCAAGTAATCAAATTTGAGGGAGAGTGGTGATTTTTTATTTTAGGACTACCATCAGCAAGTGAATTTTGGAATGCAACCTAGTGGAATGATAAAATTTCTGAATGAGACCCTAATATGCAATGAAAAGAGGATTTTTGATCACTAATGGCAAGATGAAAATACTGACACTAACAAGCCAAAGAGATGCTAATTGGACCTTTGCCTCATCTTCTTGGATCTGCTGAATACGACAATGAACCTCTATTTGTCTTATCCAATTGTTAAGTTTTTCTGCACTACACTCTCCATTGTACTTGGGCAGGTCAAACTTTACATGTAGCTTGAAGAATGGTTTCCTAGATGTATGTTTAGAATTGTGATTAGAGTGATGAGAAATATCACTTGAAGAAGGAGAGGGAGGAGGCTCTTCTCCACCACCTTCATGATTTTTTTATCTATTGTCATCAACATATTTCTTCTTATGCCCAAGTTCCTTCTCATACTCTCAAAACAACTTGTCCACTTTATCTACCATATTGTAGAATACCTTACAGAAATAATGTTCCTCTTCCCAATGAGCTTCTTCATTTTCCATGCTTATTCTTCACTGTGCACATCCTGCTTCAGAATCAAAGGACTCAAGATTTCCTTCACCTCTGCACAACTTGTTCCAGGTTAGCATATAATCACGCAATTCACATCGACAAAGACCTGCTCTGATACCAAACTTGATCCAAGCTCTTTTACTTATATATGCATCAAAATTACATGAAACAAAGCTTATTAACAATGGAACTTAAAATAACATAAAACAATGTGGAAATAGAAATATAAGCATCAAAACATGACACAAATATTTGATTGCGGTGTTCATCCAATTTGGACTACATCTTCGGGCCCTGCTCAATAGTGGGGAGGACTTCCTTCATTAAGTGGCATAAAAAGATATAAAGTACAAGAAACATTCACTTAAAATCCTTATACCTCCAAGCTGGATAAAGAATGGAGAGGCCAACCTTAGAAATAGATAGTACCGCCAG
Organism: Pinus taeda; assembly: GCA_000404065.3. NCBI lineage: Eukaryota > Viridiplantae > Streptophyta > Pinopsida > Pinales > Pinaceae > Pinus > Pinus taeda. Next base: position 11,840 of record APFE030606831.1, read on the forward strand.
AATCCTAGTGAAAAATTGTGCAAAATCGCCTATCCGAGCACCCAATTCAGACAAATGAAGCTTCTGCACTATCTCAGAACCTCCCTGTTTCTCAAGGAGAGGTTCTGGCCTGCTACCAGGTCAGGTTACAACTGTACGCAATGGTTTTTCAACTTCTATGCCAGTGGATAAATCAATCCCAAGCATTTCCTAGCAAAGGATAAGTGTAGTAGGTGGGTGGTTTCTTCACCAAGAATCTCAGACCCTCATAGCACACAAGTAACAACCTGCCAAACATAGCGAAACCTTTTCACTTCTGAACCACACATTTAATCACATAGAATCAGTGCTTTCAATCAATAGACAAACCTGGCCTTTGCGACAAGCGGCCTAGGATAAAGGTAGACCTCATGGACTATTAAAATTAAACATATAATATATTGGGTTCAGAAGAACTTCGCAAATTGCAAATCAATAGACCCGGGGTGATTCTCCATATGACCACTTCCCTTTGTGATCTACAATTGTGATATCGTAAATCGCAACCTGAATCTATTGGGGGTCGATTCCTTAACTGCTTTCCTTGTGATCTATGATTGTGATATATCGCATGGCACTCTAGCTTGCATTGGGGCCGATTCTTTACCGCTACCCACTTTCGATCTGTGATTGCGATATCACAAATCGCAACCTAGTAGTGTTGGGGGCTGATTCTTTACCCATGGGCTTCTGTGATTGCGATCAATGAAATTCAACCTACCACTTGGTGTTTCCTCATTCCCTAAAGGATCCTGCCACATCATCTTCTCTTGCCACCTGTCTAAGTCAAATGTGAACTTTCAATTTCTCTAACTTCCTCATATGAGCTGAGATTTGAGTGTCATTTGTATCGATGGAATCATAATGACAAGCACTTCAATCGGATGCTAAGTTTATTTAGATTTTTCCATTTTGATTTTTGAGCCTTCTTACCATGCCACTAGTACTTTTTAGAGATCCACCTAGATCAGGCCTTAACGCCCACCCCCGTCAATTAACACCCTTAACATGGGGATGTGGTCACCTATGGTGTGAAGTGTGCAAGGGCTAGATCAATAGCCTTCCCTACCCATCACAAGCCTCAATCGACTGACATGTCTACCTATGGCAGCATATGACCCTAGGGCTAGCCTCCACTTTGTAGAACCTTTCTCTAAGCACTAAAATCTCTACACCATTGGTAATGCAAAAGGCCATATGGCTTGGCATGGGTCCTAGACTTCATACTTTCCATTGAGCCCTTGTCTGTGGTTCCATGGTGGTGAGGTGACTATGGGATGGGCCCATTCCTTAGGGCTTTCAACTGTTCCACTCCAGATAATATGTGCAGTCTTGTAGTAAGGTGACTAGCGTGCCAAAACCATGGGCTGAGGTCAAGGCTAATCCCTTGGCTCCCCCATATGTGATCTCGTGGGTGTGGGGAGACTGGCAGCTAAGGCTTAGCCCAAACCCCATCCCCCAATATGAATTCAGTTATATTTTAAATAAAAATGTGCTAATACATATGTTAATTATCACTTTGTAGCATGGCAGTAAGGTGATGTGTTGTCCAACATGAGGTCTCATGTTCGATTCCCCTAGAGGCAATTTAGTCGATAACAAAATTTTGCACCAATACTGAGATGCCATGTGGCAACCCCCCGCTAGGCCATGTGGCTCCCATTCATAGGTCCATCTCACAAACTTAACCATCGATCATATTTCGACCACATGCACCAAACCCAACGAACTAGAACATGGCAAGTGTTAACATCTGGTTGGATCATACATGTACAGTCACCCTGCTAACTCAGTAGTACGGTCAACCCAATCAACATGCTTGCTCACATTTTACCTGTTTGGGAAAATGATCAGAACATGATATCTGGAGCATACGGTCTCAGATTGAGGTTAAACAAACGTTGTTGGATTCAAAATGACGAGAAATTTGATTTGATGTTGGTTTCAAGAATTTTTGGGGATTTTCAATTTTGAGCTAAAAATTCATCACCTTGATTCTCTAATCGCCCAATAAAAAATTGAAAAGACTTTTGTCCACCAAACAGCCTGAGGAAAGTGTCATTGAGGGACACAAGCCAATATGCCATCTCCAACACTACTTCCATTGCCCCATGTGACATGCAAGGTGGCTCTTCCTCAAAGATCAACTTGTACAAGGGAATGAGCAAGTGATCAGTTAGCTTCTCCATTACTCTTCTCTCACTGAAATCCAAAAGAGGCTTGTAATAAACATAGATAGTAGGCTCTCATGGTGTCCATGTGCAATTCATTCCAAGAAATGACTTGTGTGTGTAGATTACGTCAAGTAGATAGGTAGACATATAAAATCTAGCTTTCCCTCCCTTGGGGGGACTAAGGGAATTATGTACATGGATCTACAACTATTGAGCGAACAAATACAACCAATTGAATTCTTTACCACCATTGACAATCTATTTCAGTAAGAATTTCCACCATTCAGGAAATGTATCGGTGCTCTATTGGTTGTAGATTCTACAACTTAAAGAGCTCGAGAGATGATATGCGCTCCTAAGATATTTTATCTTATAAGTGTTGGTGGGTCTCTGATGGAATTTTTTTGGCTCTTTCACCTAGCCTTTAACAATATTCTTGGTGCTTAAGTACTTGGTTTTTGAATAGAAGCACAAATCCATGAATGATTCTGGCTCAAGAAAATGGTACATGAGATGATCGTCTACTGCAAGAAAAGAAGAAAGTCTTTTTCCGCTGGCACTAGTGAGAGTCATAGCCTTTGGATCTTTATGGGATAGTATCTATCTAACAACGTCTATGCATGTAAAAGATGGATATCTACATGAAATCATGTGTATCAATGATTTATAGACATTGACATATACCTATCGATCTTCTAGATCTTAATTTGAAGGTTCTTGTTGAGAAATTTCATTCACATTCTACCATGTGATACATTATTACTTTTCTACAAATTGTTGAGTTTATGATTAAACTGGAATACTCTCAACTTCCTTCCTGGTGACGCTCTCGGTGGTATCCTTTGAAGTTGATTTATTCTGTTCCATGATAAAAGTGACTTATGAAGAGAAGTGTTGAACACTTGCAATACCTGTGGGAGGAACATTCAGTCATGGAAGATGTAAATTAGCTTAAGAAAATCAACATACAAACCAAGAGAAATTAAAAAAAACACATGGATTGACTGCAAAAATTTTGCAACTATGGAGTGGAGGGAGAGAGACGAGTTGAAGGAACTACACATTGTACAGTCTCAACAGCCAGTGATGTAGCATGAGGCTAGAGACTATGCAATGTGCAATTCAACCAGGGCAGACTAAGGTGGAGGCTACGCATGGTGTAGACTCAGTGGCCAAGGATGAAGTCTTGACTCCTGGAACTACACAGTGCATAGTTGGGTTAGCATGGTATTGCGAGTTGCCTAGTCTCAGAGGCAAAGCTTGTATCTTGAGCTTGAGGCTTATGCAATGCCCAACTATACAAGGTGATGCATTGCCAAGGGATGAGTAGATCTGCCTGGTAAGAGTGTGGGAAATAAGAAGATCTTAGTGATGGTGCATGTTAAAGTGTAGATTTGACTAAGTATACATATATTGGTTTACAAGAAGTGCAGAGGATTAACATCCAAAAAGGAAAAACAAACATGGATGGAGAGTCGCTGAAACAACAACCACCAATGGGAAAAAACAAGAAAACTTTTTAGATAATTTTCGGCAAAATCACATAATTCATCATTTGTCGACGCGTTTCGAACCAACTAGTGTGGTTCATCGTCAGGACAAGTTGAAGATCCAGATCTAATGCAGCGTGTTAAATAGTCTAAGCAGAGACTCAAACAGCTAAAAAATTCTAACGGCTACTTTTCCACTCCAGGACCCAGTCAAACTACCTTTAACCAATTTAATATTAAATTATTATTATATTGGTGAAAAATAAAACAAATCAAAGGTTAATTTATCAAAATAATTCCTTTATATATTTAAAATATTAATCCTATATATATATATATATATATTATATTATATATATTATATATATTATATATAACACTATTTATTCAAATTACTAATTAAATTTATATAAATATATTGTATTTCTCATATTTTATTTTTATATCTAATCCTCTATTTATATTTATTAGATA
>APFE030606834.1:0-17643 GCA_000404065.3 Pinus taeda
TTTTCCTTATTGCATAAGCAGTGTGCTTGCCATGCAAACTCAAAACCACATGGTCTCAGACTCCCTCCAAGATAATCATCTTGCCTTTTGTTGTGCATTTGATGTTGTTGGTTTTGGAATATCAGTTTGGGTGTACTCCAATACTCCATTGCCATCCAACACAACTTCCATTCTGTCTTTCTAGGCTATGAAATTCTAAGTGTCCTCCAATGTATACTCAAGACTTAATCCATAGAAAGGCATTGCTCCTACACTAAAGAAATATTTGCACCACCAAACTCTGTGATTTGAAATTTCTCTAAGAGAAGATCAAGAACCTTGTTTCTATGTAGATTTCAATAGCTTTGATACCATGTAGAAATAACTCCAAATTTGTAGTTGTTAATGAATTCAGACTGAAAATAATAGGCACAAATTTCTTCTACTCAATCAGCGGAAGGGAAAACATACAATAGAAACACATGCAATCATCCAATCACAATGAACACAGTATTTTTATTGACGAACCCAACTAGGAAAAAAACCTCTTATGTTTGTATTATATCATAAGAGAAAATCGATCTCCTACAATGATAGCTTCAATCCTTGAAGTTCAACCTGCACTACAATATTGATCTCTTTCTCGAGTCTGCTCTGGCAAATACTTAGCCAAATCTAAGCCTCCTACTCCTATTTCCTTGCACAATTCATGAGAAAATTAACTCCTAAATAATAGGGAAAAATCATATTTGCTTGCGGAATTTCCAAAAGAAAATCCTCACCTGCTACATGCAAACAATGTACATTCACTAGTATACAATAATGATTGCATTGATGCCTTTTTCCTCCACTCAACTAACCAATTCGAATTCCATGCATGACTACGGTTATTTTTAGTAAATTGACTAGTTAACTAAGATATCAGTGAGTTAACAACAATTACAACTACTCAACTAAACTCCTACTGACTTTATTCGTGACTAGAACTCGGATATCTGAGTTTCGCTAACTATAACTCCACTAGATTGTTATATCTTAGCAATCAACTCATGCACAACTCTACTTCTTGCCCACAAACTCGAATTGACTAATTTAACTAAGTGACTTGGCCATGTCCCTCTTACTAACTGCAACTCAAGTCATCTTGTTGATATAGAAATTTGAATTTCTCCATTTGACTAAGGCACAAGTCAAATGAAACATTTTCTTACTATAATTTAACAATTAATTAATATATTTTTTGTCAAAATTACCATTTAAAATAATCACTGCATAGCAAACTCATTCATCCAAATGTTCAGTGCTTTGTCATCTCCCAACAACATCAATCGCAATATTGATTAATATATTTCTAGTCAAAGTTATCATTTCATATTCTCAATACAATGATTATCAAATTCATTCTATCCAAATGATCAATATCCCAGGAGTATCAATATTATTATACCTGAAATTGGGAAATAAAGGTAGTGTCCCTCTGTTACTTTTATGGGACAAATCATGGAAGAATAAAATTGTTTCCTCCTCAACATCTACTTTATTGATACTAAAATTCATGCCTTGAGAGAAAGTGCTTTTGTCATGTTCCTTTTCCAAGTGATCACGGTAAGGGAAACAATTAAGTTAATTAGATTAAAATATCGTCAAGAGAATAAGGGGAACCTTATAATGTCACATTATTATGGATTTACTTGCCCATGGTATTGGTTCCCATAGATTATATACATGGTATTTGTATTCACAAAATGTTTATCCGTGGTATTGGGGTGGCCAAATATTATAAAAGGGAGCTCAAGGTCATTCTTTAGGCATGTCTAGATATCTAATGGATTGTTTACTTTGGCTCTTGAAGCTTGCTACCCTGAAGCATGATTTTCTTGGGTGGAATGATTAGCCACTTTAGTTTATTAAAATAATAAGACTTCGATAGTGAAAATCCACCCTAGCTAATCTTGAAAGAGGAGCCATCTAGTGAAAAATCTACCCCAACTAGTCTCGAAAGTGGAGCCATCCATGTTTCTCAATGAAAGTCAACGAATGAAGAGGTCATTGTCAACCATTTATATCTTCGACTCTTTGTCACCAACGGACGCGGCCCTCAAATAGCTCTGTACCATGTAGGAATTTACAGGGTAAGTTCCTCAGACAGAACACCAAAAGGACACCGCTCACAAACAGATCACAGATCAATACACCAGTATTTTGACGTGGTTAAATCCCTCAGAGAGGGAAACAGTCCACGGCCTGCGCCAACGTGGCTACTACAGGCAATTTATTAATAAAAGAATGAAAATTTACATAAGCTTCTCTCATGCACCGTTAACCTACAAATGACCCTCCATGCGCTTTAAATAGAATTCATGGACCAATCGGGTGTCAAGCCACGGATCAAGTGTCGGTAATACCGAGGGGAGAATGAACCGTCGGATCACTACATATCGTGACCGTCGGATTGTAAGTTACAAAATGTACAACGGTAAAGAAACACACTTTACCTAACTCTATACTAGACCAAGTTGAACTTAACTATTCCTATGTGTCGGAATATCCTAACACCCCAATGGGCGAAATTTTTTTAGCCCAATCCTTTACCCATAGAGCTACCGGGTTGCCAAGGGCCGAATTCCAAGAGTGAAGGACCGAATTCCAAGAGTTGGATTGTTAATTAGGGTTTGCTGAGGCAGAAACCAGGGTGTTGTGCAAGTTGATAGTCTATTTCCAAGCGAATTAATCTGAGTAAGAAGGGTTGAAATATTATTCTGTCAAAGCCAAGGAACCCATGTGGAGTATCTGACCAAACCATAGGACCAAAATAATTGAATTGATAGTTGAATCATGCCTCAGGGTTGAGTTAATTAGAGTTCATTGAAGCCGAATGTACTAGTGCGCATGAGTAGGATCCGGGAGAAGCACATTCATTATATTTGCATGGACCAAACCACTATATAAGGGAGTGAGTCAATTCGTGGCTCGATTTGCTGGTGCGATTAGTCAGTGCAGCCTCATCGTTGGGGTCGAGTCACATTGCACAGGAATAGTGAATAAATGGAGGCAGAAATTTGTTATTGTTGTGAGACCGAGTCTATCACAGCGTTTAAACCAAAATCAAGGTCGATGTAACAACCAGATATTTGTTCAGGTCGAAAACTTTGTCATGGGCAGCTTAAACAATGGATGATTTAGGGCTTATTCAAAAGTTAAAAAAATATCACATAAGCTAGACTTTGGCGCCGCATAGAAGAGAGAAATTTAAAGAACGGTGCATGGTGACTGGGGCCTCAGAGTGTGTCTTTGTCGACGCGTGGAACTAGCACCGTACGGCCCAGAGGAACTGTTCGATTCTCAACTTCGGACAATGTGTGAGCCGCCATCAAAAAATTGGCGAGTATAAATCGATATTTACTCTAAAGCCGTTGTAAAGGAGAATTGAAAAAAACTGATTATTCTTGATTCCAATTAAAATGAGCCATTGGCTAGGAATATAAAAGGTGCCCCCACAGAAAGAGTATCTTCCCAATGAATGAGAAGACACGAAGTTGACAAATTCAAGAATGATAGAATAATTGAAAGTCTGTTACTGTAGACAAATTGGAGTCGAATCCGTTAGCAAGAGGAGCTAATGTTGTGAACAACACATTTAATAACCTGTAGGGAATTTCCCATCTACTAACGGGAGCTTAAATAGATTTGGTGATGGATCTAAACAGTGTGCCTAGATAAGATAAGGTAAGATAACTATATTTATGTCAATTAATGACCATAAAGTAGGTCAAAGGGACTGTTGAGTACATTAATATATATACAAAGTGGAAAACCCAAACAATCTTCTATAAAAAATACAATGCATGAAGTAAATCAACATCTGGCCCTAGTGTAGAAGATCCAAGAGCTAATAGATCTGAGGATCAGACCCATCTCTCCTAACATCTGAACCTGAATGAATAACATTGAAGAGACTCAACAGACTCTGTTGGCCCAATGAAGAGCCTATGGCAAGTGCAAACTGTCCACTAAATCGTATCCTGGGGGCTTCACATGCTGTTGAACGCTGGAGGACCTCGCTTGTCTCCCAGGAACGGATCTGAGATGGAATTGCTGTTGAGATCTCGGGTAACAAGGTGAGGGTCCACAGATCCTCACTAATCTAGAGTCTGCATACGCACTGGTATCAATCGATCTCTTGGTGCCTCTGTCTGAAGGTAGTACCCTGAAAAATGTTGTGATCCTCTATGTGAGATCTAGTCTGATGAGAGGCTGAAGAATATGAAGAATATTCTGAAGAAAAGTGAATAATGAAGAGGTTTTTATCCCATTTTAAGGAAAGATGGTGCCATTCTAATTTTTGGGGCATAGAACAATGTTTTAGAATCGCTTAGAGTATTTAATTCATAGAAAGATAGTCAATTCAACTAATATAATAATGAGCGAGGAATAACACATGATCAATATTTGGTTTGTGTCCGACTTCAAAATTGCTAGAGATCAAAGTCAGGGGTTTCGAATAACTATTATTTCTGGGCACTTCGCTAATCGAAGCCTATTTTAAAATGCCCTCAGGGATTTATGAAGCAAATCAAGCTGTTTGTTATCTGGGTGTTCTAATTATAGTGTCTGTATTTGCATGGATCGTTTTCTGTTCCGATTCGATATACTCGAGCCTCAGTTTCAACATATTTATGTAGCTTGGATTATTGGCTCACGAGGTTGGATGGTGAACTCATTGTTTTGTTAATCCCATATCCGCGTTGGAGGGACAATTTTTCTAAAAGTTATTGTGTGGTTCCCTAATCTGTTACCAACAGTAGGTGCCGTATTGAAAACCAGTAACAAGCGATTTTTTGTTTCATTTTTAGTTCTGGCATTCACTTCTTTGGAGGAAGGCGAGGCTTCAGTATGTCATCATTACATAAAATGTCGGGATTGAATTGGATATGTGGTAGAGTTCGCTGAGTAGTTCCAGCAAAGACAGTCCTGAGCTCTGATTCGACATTTTTCTTGGCTCTAAGGTTAAAGCTGGTGGACAAAATTCGAGTTATTATGAAATATGGGGTTTTTACAGCAGCTTTTCAGAGCAAGAGATCAACTTGGACAGTTGGCTGCATCCAAAGATGTCCTTCTTAGTTCATTGGAGGAGGTGACAAGGAAATTACAAATGGCAGGACAACCACCTTCTCAGTTGACTCTAGCAATTATGGTTCCAACAATGATTAACTTGTTGGGTGAGTATAGGCTATTGAGGCATAAAGATAGAAAGATAAGGCTGCTTGTTGCACATTGTCCGAGTGAAGTTTTAAGGGTTACAGTTCCTAAAATCCCTTGTAAGGGAAATATAATGCAGGAATATTTCAGCTGATTGTGGGAAGCTTCCAAGGGCTAGATCAAATTGACATTCCATCTTTTGGCAAGAGAGCCTAGATTCTAAAATTAATGGCAAAGGTAAGGTCATGTAGGCAAAAAAGCCTAGATTCTAAAATTAATGGCAGAGGTAAGGTCATCTTCTTGACTATGATTTTCATGATCTTGTTCTACAGCTGTTTCATTATTTCCTCTTCCTCGATGCTATGAGTAAATACCATGGCAAATCCATTAACGATCACATGAGAATCATCATGGGTACAATTATTGATAAGTGTGATGAAAGTGATGTGATTTTCGAACCCATCATATCTTTATAATTGGTTGTCCAGAAACAGAAGCAGGTTACTTCTACAATTGCTTCTAACTTGGTACAGAATGTTGTCAAACAACATGAAAGGAAGCTAAACCCTTACTTGATGAGGAATTGGTAAGGTTCGAACCAGAGGAGATGGATGAGCCTTGTGCGGAAAGTCAATCTTATATGGCAGCCGCAACCTATGAGGACAATTGTATCACTTCACTGATCTCTTCTACAGGACTTTCCAATGACAGTCGCCAGGAACATACTCAAAAAGAGATTGAACATCTTAAATAAGGCCTTCTAGAAATAAAGAGAACAAGATGCTCAAGGGCATCATATCCCAGTAGGGAAATGAGCTTAAGTACCTTGGAGTTAGATGTGCTAGGTCAGCCGCCAATATTACCCATGTTGGGAAACAGTGAAGAGTTTCTAATGAGGCAACAAAAGAAGCCTACTCAGAAGCTACAAAGCATACCTCTTCAGTAGTACACAAACAAGGCTTGCAGTACAATGAATCCAGATTTGCATAGTCGGGAGGTGAGTTGGTATGAGGAAGGATCCGACTACTTCTGGTTTCTTTTACAGGAAAACCGGATCATGAGATAGAGCTTCCATCTATGAGCATTCCAGTTGAAATCAAAGTGGCGCAGCATCAGTATGGTGGAAATTTTCCTTTCGTTGGAATTTATACACCTGGTCTTTGTCAGGAGTTGTTGATAACTAAAGATGATGGAAGGCACATTCCATGGGGGGTTATGGATAATTGCTATTTCAGAACTTAGAAGTCCATTTCAGTTGGGTGGAGGGAGATTATGAGTCGGTATCCCACTAAGTTGATGTTTCCTAGGAGACACTTATAGCCAAAGGCATAGTGCAACAAGGACCATCACATATTTGGGATGGGAAACTCCCAAATAAGCAAATGGGAGCCAGGTGGATCACGTCGTCACACAACAGAGCTTGATAGTGAGTCAAGGGTTCATTTGATGTAGATGCAATTTCTCAGATTCAGTCGAAGCAGGATATCATGGGCAGCAGGATCAGATAGATCTTTTGACAGAGTGGTGGGGCACACCATCCGATTTATGGGGGGCATGGATAACATTATCATCAGTATTTTATCTAGGAGATCAGCAACATGCAGAGATTGGGTATTCCAGTTGGGATGGAACATTCAGAAAACAAGTTTGCCTCTGAGTTGAGGGATGGACACCTACAGGATGACAAGTATACAGTAGAGGATGACATCATACACTGGGTCCCTGAGTCCACACTCAAGGACAAGACTATGAGAGTGGTCCATGCTTCACATTGGCAGTTCATCCTGACGATTGCCACATTTACAGTCAAGTCAGAGAGAGGTTTTATGGAGAGGGCCTCGAGGGTGTTATGCCAGGTAATGAGATGAAGTATATGACTTTTCAGCAGAACAAATCGAGGCATGATTGTTCGGCAGGCTTACTATAGGACTTTCCTAATCTAGATCTGGAATTGGGTGTATATATGGGCCTTATAATAGGCCTAGCAGGGGTGCAGGACTATAGTTACATTGATAAAAAAATTTGACTGGGTGAATGAGTTTGCACATCCCTTCATGATCCCATCGGAGTACAGGTCAGCCCAAGGGGCAGGATTGTCTGGCAAGGAAGTGTGCAGGCCCCATGAAATGTCTACGTACACTCTCAGCGACCAGGATAGCAGGATACCCAGTATGTATTAGCAGGATCTTCTCAAGTGGAATGGGTTTGCCGTGACATTGTGTCAAGCATAGTATGGAGAGGATGCTCTCTACTTGGTGGATTGGGTTCCCAAGGATCAGATGATATAGCGCAACAGTGACAACCCCACTGGCACATTAGAAGATATGCCCTTCATATTTGCTAGGGGGAGGTCTGAGGGATGGTTAACACTATAGTGGATCTACTTGTGGCCTGATGATACAGTGGCACATTTGGGAGCTGGGTATTGATATGCAAATTATGGCAATTGCTCGAGGACAAGTAATCTCAGGGAGGGAGGATTGTCATGGCCTTTTTCCAAGTTATCATTATAAGGAAATAATTTAGTTAATAGGGTTAGTAGAACAGGGGGAATTTATAAAGTCACATTATTATGTATTTACTTGCCCATAGTATTGGTGCCTTTGCATTACTTGCCCATGGTATTGGTACCCATGGAGTGCTTTCCCATTGTATTGGTATCCACAGAATACTTATCCATGGTGTTCGGGTAGCCAAAGATTATAGAAGTGAGCTCAAGTCATTGGTTAGGCATGTTTGGATATCTAATGGATTGCTTACTTCAGCTCTGGGAGCTTGTTTAAGGGTTTATAACCTTGAGCATGATCTTTAAGGGTTTATAACCCTGAGCATGATCTTTGGTGGAGCAGTTACCCACCCTAGTTGATTAAAATAACTAGTCTTTGGTGGTGAAAGACTCCACCCTAGCTAGTCTTAGAAAGAGTCATCTAGGTTTTTCATTGAACATGTTTAATATAATAGGATTTAGTTTATTCATTGTGCCTACTCTCAAACAAGGGATTCATGTTAAATTGTGTGCATATGTTCTACAAAATGTCCTTACATTAACAATTATTAGAAAATCATTGGCAAGGTCATTTTTCCAAAGCGCTGGTTTTCAAATGCCTCTATGATAATTGTAAATTTTACTGCAAAAATCTAGTTTGGAACATTACAACTTTCAAGCATTTCGACAACTGCTAAATTCTGAAACTGTGCATCCACAGAATTCTTGTAATGCTCTTTGAACAATTCCTACATCCAGAAGACTCTGCAGTATACGGTGGCTAACATGCTGCATTAACGTCTTACCTACAATAACAAGCGATAATCTAGTAGATCAATCAACGACTCTACATTAGTATCCAGCTATTATAATAATAATAATAATAGGAAAGAGATCGATTAAAAGTTGGAGCAAAAGTATCTGGTCCACGGTCATCTCCCTCTTTTCTCCATCCAATAGCTTCTCCCTGTCAATAATAGAAACTGCCATCTTTGTATATAAAGGAAAACACAAAACGAAGTGCTGAAAAGAAGTTATTGGAAATGCTTATCACATAGTGGGGACAAGGGCGGCGGCCGCCAAAATGGTGTTTCGGATATATATATATAAATATAAAGAGAGAAAGCAATAATCGATATGTAAAGCAACATTCGATCCTGTAATTATGTTTGCTTTTGCTGAAAGATGTGACCATATTACGTAGAAGACTTAGCTAGTCGTTTCATCATGATCCAGAACAGCAGTTAAAATTAGTTATTTATTTATTCATTTCATACATAAGGGAGAATAATAAGAAATGGAATAAGGCCAACTTAATGTTAGAAATAACAGACGGTAGCAAGAGCAACTTAATGTTAGAAATAAAAATTACTCAAGCATGCACCCTCTAAATCGAATCGACTCTTGTCCATATGCAATGATTCAATCTCATAAGTATTTACTCTGTCCAGCAACTCCATATTGCCGCTCTGCCCTTCAGGGATGGAATTTGACAGCCAACTTGGTTGTCATGAGGCACTTCGGCCATCAAATATGACCATAAAATCTGCATGCCCATGATGAAACATAATGAATGTGTGAAATACCGTTAATAAATTCATCCAAACAGTCAAATTGACAGCTTAATACAGTTGTACAATTCCAACCCTACTGCCATCATTGGCTCTGGCCTATTGTGCATCAGTATTCATAGTTCGGCGTTTATCCAGTCACTTATTATTTGTGAAACCCGACCAGACCAGATATGTGTAAGTGTTAACATTCATTTATTTATTTTAAAGTTGATTTTCTCATGCATATATGAGCATAAAATGTGTAAACCCATCATCAAACATAATGAATGTCTGAAATACATATACGCAGTTCATCCCAACAGTCAATCTGACAGGTTAATACATTTGGCTCTGCCCTATTGCGCATCGATGTTCATGTTGCAAGTCAGTCATGTACATTTGGCACCTGTTCTTCCTCTTATTATTCCTTAAACCGACCAAATGTTTCAGTAGGTTTTTTTTCATCCTTTTAAGTTGATTTTTGTCGTAGCAGTTTTGAGTTTAAGATTAAACTCGTCACTGTTCTTAACCGCTCTGACTTTGATGGAAAGCCCTAAAGCGTAGAATTATTTTTATATAAATAATAATTAAAAAAATTATTAAATTTGAAATAAAAAGTTATGTTGGATTTTTTAATAAAAAGTACCAAAAAAAAAATCATATTATGCTTAAGTAAATAAAGAGTTACATTTTGTATATGTTGTCATCAGCATTCAAGTATAGCTATCATACATAGATTAAAAAAAAAACTGCGGGTTCTAAATAGGTTTTTATTAATGTTATATTTCTCATTATTTTTATTAAAAAATATTATTTATTTTTATATATTATAGAGAATTAAGAAAATAAAAATGTTAATATTTTTTGTTTATATTTATTTAATTTAAATTATTTTATACAATAGAATTTTATGGTCCTCATGCATGATTATATCATTTGTATATTAAAATTACATTATAATATTGGGTATTGAATTAAAAATTTTGGTTGCAGTGCATTCTTTTGCTATTCATAAAGAGAAACAATTTCAAATCAAATCAATGCCTCATCCTCTTGCTACTTGAATTTGCAAACAAAATCTATCAATCTTCTATGGTTATATTTGAATTTGCAAACAAAATCTATCAATCTTCTGTGGTTCCACTTGTGGATCTTCTTTCCACCTACTTCAGATGTTTGTATCTACTGCCTTCTTTGCTAAATGCTTGCTCTGCTTGATTGGATTTATGAAAAGTCCCTCCATGCCTTCTTTATACCTACTTAAGTGGACATCAGGAATTAAAATTGATTTCTTTAAAGGAATTAAAATTGATTTCTTTATAGAAAATTTATAGTTGTGGGAGGTTTTTAAATAGTTATTTTTTTTTATTGAACATTGCAGTGATCCTTAAAATAATACTCTATTTTGATTGCATTTGAAAAGCTCATTGTAATTGTTAGAACAATTGAACCAATTACAGAGTAAGAAAAACAACTGGATTTTAAAACAATTTTATTGTAGCTTAGAAATAACATCAGGAAGAAAATCGACTAAATAGTCATATTAAATTTCTTTCAAATGAATCCTATATCAATTATAAGTAAATAGTCCAATTGATTCTCTCCATATAATTCCTATATATACTAATAAATTGTATTATTAAATTCTCTCTGTAAAATTTTTTATATAAATTGAGATACTAGTTAACTAGTATACCGTGAACTAGTATCCTTGTTCAATAGTCCAATTGATTCTCTCCATATAATTCCTATATATACTAATAAATGGTATTATTAAATTCTCTCTGTAAACTTTTTTATATAAATTGAGATACTAGTTAACTAGTATGCCGTGAACTAGTATCCTTGTTCAAATATATTTGAAATTTTGGTCTAAAAATAACATTCTCCAACTTCATACAATTAAAAAGAAATGCCGAGCAAAAAAAATCCTTTATCTTCAAATTTGATGCCTGGTTCTCTTTCAAACCCAAACTAAATTGCCCAACCAATGGAAAAATACAATCAACGTATTTCTAAAATTATAAAAACAAACTATCTATCAGATCTTATGTTTAATATATATCATTTTAAGTCAACTTTCAAAAACTACTTTAAAAAAATACTTGTTAACAAAAGTCAAGAGTTTTAAGCTGAAGCGAAATGTATTGTCTCTGCCCAAAAAAGGGGAAAATTAGGCCAGGGAAAAGGCGTCCCTCTGTTTTACATATTTGATGTACATTAATCAGCTGCTCGGCGATCTTCATGCGAACTATCGGTATTTGATAATCAGTTTGCCAGAAGGTAGAGTAGATGCATGCTGTTAATCTGAGTTGCTTATAGTTCTCTCTTAGTAGGCACATTATGTTGACCATGCAACATATGTGTACAGTTACAAAGCCATGGAATACGCATATAAGAATTCATTAATTGTCAATCGATTCGTTAAGCATTCCTACTACACTTGCATATCCAAAACATATGCATGTATCAGACGTACCTCTGAACCACAGGACAGGGCATCTGAGCCTGGATTATCATCTGATGGTGAAACCCCATGGGCTGGGAGAAAGCGGGTCTGTAGTTCCTCTATTGCATCTTCCCAAGATTTCAACTCCGTTTTATGGGTTTCCAACAATCGTATTAGGGTCTCCACGATGTGTTTTTCATCCACACCAATACGTACAATCCACAAAAGCAATTGAAGGAAACATGTGACGCTAGGTTTGGAAATTCGTACAAGTTTGGCAACCAGAGCAGAAGGAAAGAGGTCGTCAAAGAAAAATGGCGTCATTCTTCATTGTCTTCACCTTGGCACACAGCAAATTGTAGTTTCTCTTGATATGCAAGGAATGCAATGAATTGCAGTATTTGCATCTCCATTAATGCAATGCGCGAGGACAAAATGGAAGCTTTGAATACCACAATTGATGCAGAGAATAATCATGAACTACGGCAGGCCCAAACCCTCCAAGTTTCTCTTCAATCGAAAACCCACAAAACAGAGCAACCAATTGAATCCCTACCCCTTACAACGGATTTTTCTCCTCAATCTCCGATGTCGCCTCTGGCAGCCTGCTCACCACTTTAAGAAGAAAACCCCCATCTGACATGGACAATATGGTGCATTAAAGTGTGAGTTTCAGCTTTCTTAAAAGACTTGGTCATCATCATCAAGGTCCTGAGAGCATTTAGACTCGGCCTCAGTCTGTTCTCGAAGCCGACGGATGACTCAAAATTGCAAGGAAGCTTCCATTTTTCCACAAGAAATTTAAGACTCCGCCGCAGTTTATCTCGGACGACCCAGAAGCTCAGGCAACCTCTGACCAATAATCCCAACTTCCTCCCCTATAAACCCTAATTCTCTCAATTTTTCCAATTTGAGCTGAACAGAGCATACTCGACAGAAGGGAAGCGCGAGCAAACGCCTTGGACCCTTCTCAATGGTTAACCCCTCAACATTCTTTACAAATCCCCAAGCTATTCACCGTAGTCAAGGATGAAATACTAGGGTTTCCATATATGACATACATGGTTAAGCTGTTGTTGCAAACAGAGTTCCGATCATTTTTATCAGATTCTGGGTTCGAAACCACATCAGCTAGTTCGTGATCAGCACGAACTGTAAAAAACAAACCGTCGGTTCCACAGCTGACAGCTAATACTTAACAACAAATATAGGGTTTCTTGTGAAGAAATTGAGTAATTTGTCCTGTAATCTGAACCCTAAGATATTTCCAAACGCCCATTTCATTAAAACCCTTCTGTCTCGGGAAGTCTAGGGTTTGCTGTGAATTAATTATTATAGCATTTGTAACCAAGTAAATCCAGTTTTCTTCTGCAAATGGAGTTTGCATCGTCCTGGAGAGAGAATCCACAACGACGAAGCAAACAGCATTTGCAGAAGAAAACCGCATTTATACATTCGTCGATAAGAAACCTTGCTATCGGTGTGTTTGCAGACGATGGAAACAATTGGGGTTTCGGGAGTCGCATAAAATGCTGAATTGGGACTGGGGGTGACGGGATCTGGTTAACTCAGAGTAGCGCGGATGTGTGCTACAGAGCTTCTTATAGATTTGGGTGGACGTCGGAATGATGGGCGTAATTGGTGCTTTCGAGAAAGTAGATTGTTTATAAGGTTTAGGTTAATTGGTCTGTGAAGCGTTTAGCGTTTGTGTGTGTTGATCAGTAAGTCGGCACAATTTTCGTTATAGCCCTGGTAGAGCGAGGCATGATGCATCGTATTTGGTAATGGCCATTGCCATGCTAGCGAAGATATTGGACCTCTAGCTAAGGCATTTCAATTGGTGATGGTCATGTGAGTTTTTTTATTCATATTTTTTTTAAAGCGAAAAATGTAATTAAAAGTGGATAATTGTACTCAAAAATAATATGTGATCAATGGCCCAAAAATGTGTTGGTTTTGTATATGGAAGGTGTTAAGTTTTTAGTTAATTAGAAGTAATGTTAAGTTTAATTCCAAGACCAAAAATTGGTTTTAGTTTAAATAATATTTGCAAGTGTCGTCATTATTAAGTTATTTTTAATAGGGTTAAGTATTTTTTAGTAATATTTAGTGTTAATTTTATGTATAAAACCAAGTAGTTTCTATGGTTGTTTAACCTCATATTTAAGAAGACAATTTATTATATCAATGTTAACTTTTTTTATATAGTGGAAAAATCTATCATAATCCAGTTGTCAAACTAGTACTGGGGAGCCATCATTGGTTGGTATCCACAATCATCACCATTATTCAAGGAAAAACACACCACTTGGAATTATCCATTGGATCTTGGGCCATTAACTAATTTCCATGGATCTCCACTTGGAATTATCCATTGGATATTGGGCCATTAACTAATTTCCATGGATCTTGGGTCATTAACTGATTTCCTTACGTCTATAACTCTTGCAGATGCCGATGGATCTTGAGCCATTAACTAATTTCCATGGATCTTGGGTCATTAATTGATTTCCTTACGTCTATGGAAAACTAGCTCTTAATTGGGCATACTCCATATCAATGTTAACTTACAAATTTTATTTTAAGAATTTTTTAAATTAATTTGTAATTATTTGATAATATATATTATATTTAATTTAATTTAATTTAGATATTATGTTTATTATGATTAAGGTTGACTCTTACACTATAAAGAATATGATGTGTAAAGATAATAAATAAAAATTGAAACAAATTCCAATGAATATTTAAATAAGTAAGGAAAAGAATATAAAATGAGGAAAAAAGAAAAATAACTAAAAAATGACAACCTCATTAGATGGTGAATAATGAAAAAACAAAAAGAAGTAGGTTCCTTAGTCAAGATTTATTGCTTTGAAGAAGATCTTTTAACATTCAAGGACACAAAGAAATGTCTTATCGGTGTGAAGCCATAGGAATAATTGGGTTTATGACACCTCACAAGTCTATCATGTGAGTTTGGAAGTTGGTCATAGAACTTCTTCCTATTGGTGTTAGAAGGTTGGAAGTAAGATATATTCAATGTATTGCATGTGGATACATGGCATTGGCCTCTAGTAAGAAAACAACAAAGATAAAGCACCTTCCAAAGAAAAAGGACTAAGCATTCTTGGTCCTCATAAGCCATGCATTTCTGAAGAGAACAAAGTGAATATTTGAAGAGACAAAACAACCATCCTCTAATCTCATAGTAGGGAGAACATTTGAATACAAAATTGTCCTCAATCTCAAGTGCTAAGGATAAAATTTTGCAAATATGATACTCTTGAGGAATATGGTTCTACATCAAGAGGCTAAACTAGTGGGATCAAAATCTGAAGTAGGTAGAGGGACACTTGGGCTACAAGGAAACTAGGGTTTGGTGTACCTAGGACTAGATAAGCCCATCACTACACTTGAAATGAAATGAATAATGTTGAAGTTTAGAAGAAAGTGGCTTCTAGGGCTTAAACCATGTGGCCAAAGGTAAGCTCTATAAATATTAATACAAATACCCTCATTGCTCTTGCTCTAGAGAGATCGAAAACGTCTATTGAAGATTATATGTTGGTGGTTATGTCAATAACAAGATCAATGTGGTGAAGCAATGAAGAGGTTCTTCTTTATCAATATGAATCAATCCCATGTTCTATTTACTTCATAAAGAATTTGATAGAAAGATATGGATGTTTAAAAGGATCCCTCTGTGATTTTCCCATCCATTGGAGCCTACATATCATTGCCACCACATGAAAAATCACTAAAACAATTAGTGGGGTTGCACTAAATTCTATAAGAATGATTAGTGTGAGGTAATAATCTGTCACCATGAATGTAACAGCACTGGTGAAAAGTTCATGTAATAAAAGTTAATAAAGGAAAAATAAGACCATGGGTAAGGGACGCATATTCCAAGCTTAATGTTGCGCAAATATATCTTAGTGAGCATCACTGGATGTGTGTTTTGGCTAAGGAAAGTTAGAAAAGGCTAAGGAAAAGGCATTAAAAGGCAAAAAGGCATTTTTGACACATTTATTTATGAAAATAAAGGAAATTAAGAAAAAAGGAAGGTAAAAGGTCACAGGTTGCATGTGAGGTGGAAATTGAAGGAAAATAATGGAAAATGAAGGAAACAAAGACCTCATTCATAAAAGAGCTTATGAGGATCAGTTCATGGCTTTTGTCTAGTTCAAGTTTGGAGCTCTCTCATTATTCTCTCTCTCTCTCACTCTCTCAGCCATTTAGAGTTTTCTTGGAGCACTCTAGTTTGGAGCAAGGAAAGGAAAATGGGATCAAGCAGCTTTAGCAAGAATATTTGCAGGTAACCTTTTGCATGTGTTATTTCCTAGTTGGTTTGGACATGCATGGATTTTCATGTTGGTATATAGTTCTCTTGCTGCCGGTGGCATGGTTTTGTCAGGTTATGACAGTGGATTTTAGCCTAGCCTAGCCTTTTTCCAGATGCCATGGTATGTTGGGATGTTTATTTCGATTTTTGAGCTTTGGTTTGTCGGATGGATTTTGAAATCCAGGGCGAAGATGGTCTCAAGGTTCATTCCCAAAGGCCTAGGAACCCCTTGATCAGTTTTGTCGGGATACACAGTAAAGCCTGAGGGAGAAATTGCGGTTTAGGGCAGTGATCTGGGTTTGGATTATGATAAAGCCTAAGAGACACGGAGATGGAAAATTCCTCAAGGATAATGATGGATTCTAGATGGCATTCCAAGTTCTGTTCGGTTGTGATCGAAGTAGCAGTTTTGGTGTGATCACGGTTTGATGAGGGTGGAGGTGGTTTAACCTTTGGATTCGCTTGGTTGTTCTTGGTGTGGTTATTCGATGGGATCCCACATTCATGCTTGGAATATGACACGAGGGTGACTAGCTAAAAGAGAGATTTGGTTTAGCCATGTGTATGGTTGGGTGGTACGTGGAAGTCCCAAACTTGGTCAGATTTGCCTATGATTAATAAAAGCTAAGTTCTATTACTTTTGCATTGTTTTATATGTGGATTTAATGGTTGTCATATCTATGATATTTATATGGTTTTATGTTGGTTATAAGCATGGTTTAATGACTGGTTCATGTCATGGTTATTTCATGTATTTACTTATAACTATTAAATGGATGGATGCAAGACCTAATTGATGATGTAGTAGTTCAATGGAGAAGGAGGTGATCCTTCTGGTCATGTTTCATAAGTTGTTTCAGTCGTTTATGCTCTGTCTTGTATCCTAGACCTATAGGTTGCACTAATGCCAAGTGTTTGACAGAATTTCAGTCTCAGTTGGGGATGCTCAGGCCTAGTCCCGAGGGTGATTTTTGATTGATCAACATTGTTATTATGTTTTTAATGAATTCTGGAAGTTAAAACAAGTTATAGGGATAGGTCAAGATTCTAGGCTAGAAAAGTCGCTTAAGTCACTGGCACAGAACTAGCAATTCTGGTCCGCAGCCGCTAGCAGGCAGGCCTGTGAGAGCAACTTTGGGTTTTTGTTCACTCCCTTGCCCATAGCATGAGAGCGACTATTGTTGGAAATAATACTGAGAGGGGGGTGAATCAGTATTATCAGATCAATAATTTAATTTTCAAAAACTGATTTGTATACGCTACTTCAGCTCAGTGAACTGACGTGTATACGCAACTATACTTAATGCAACCAGCGTATATGCAGAGATCTTTAGATTTACCCAAATGATCATTTATTGAACTTTAATCAGTATATGAGGAATTCATTAGATAGTGCAGTAAAAGCAGAATAAAGCATCACACATAAGAAACACACAAGAATACCAAGATATAAGGTGGAAACCCAATGTGGGTAAAAACCACCTGTTGCTGTCGTCTCTATCTTATATTAATAATAAGAAAATTTTGTTTACAATTTTTGTACTGGTGCAGTCTTATACCAGTACGCAGGCTTCTACCTACAGAAGGCTACAACCTTCTCTCATTCTCCAGCTTCTACTGGAAGGGAGCT
>APFE030606834.1:25519-98019 GCA_000404065.3 Pinus taeda
GCTCATTCACTTCGATCTCGATCCGTCATTAAATCTAGTTCCTCATTAGCCGCTAAGGTTCATCCTTTGTTCAGTTCTAGTAATGCACTATAACCCAATAACCTGCATACTAGATCTCACACTTCATAAGATATTTGATACTTGCACACATTGGCCTAATGATCTTCTCCTCCTTTTATAGTTTTAGGCCTTTCTCAATACCATGGACCAAAACCACTTAGCACCAATACCTTGGACCAAATACCTAGGGTCAATACCTTGGACCAAATACCTTGGATCAATACCATGGATCAAAATACCATGGACCAAATACTTCGGACCAAAAATTTAGTTTCCCAAGGTATACGTGCTTTTCCTTCTGTGAAAAGTGTGTGTGTGCATATATGTGATTTGTATACAGTGAACCCATGTGTATATGTGGCTTGGTCAATGGTGAACCTGCGTATACCTCTCTTTCTTCATTCTGTGAAGACTGATATGTAATTCTTTGCTGTTAACCTACTATACTATGATCTTTCATCTGAGTGTGTTGCCATCAAGGACAATACCTGTATCATAATGCCAACAGTCGAAGCATCTATAAGCCCCAATCCATTAACCCTAGATTAGAACATAACCATAGTTTCCTTGACCAGATCTACAAAATTCCATGGACAGAAAACATTATGCCCAAAACGACGTGTGAAATCTATGCACAAAACCATAGGTAGGTCTGTCTACCTAATATAGGGTCCAAAAGAAAATTCCTGAGGCATTGCTCCAGACCCCATGAAGGGGGCTACTACCCCCCTATTGTGCCCCACGCAACATACAGGTGGGGCTACCAGCCCCCTGTGACCCACCCACGCGTGGGGTAGTCGTGGAAAGAATATAACACACCCAGCATTCTCCCACTCGTTGTTTTCTTTCCACATGAGACCTTAGTCATTGATCCAACCCTACAACACCCATTGTTTCTCTACACCAAGAGAAGTTTTCAATGCTCACATACTTTGTCAATGCATCTGTAGTATTCTTCAAAGTGTCCACCTTTACCAACAACACCTTTTTTTCCTCAATCATATCCCTCACAAAGTGATACTAGACATCAATGTGCTTTATCTTTGAATGATAAGCAACGTTCTTTGCCAAGAAAATTACAATTTTGTTGTCACAGTCTATCCTTATATCTCACTGTACTAACCCCATACTTGAACAAAATCTCTGGAACCAAACTTCTTCCTTGCTTGCATGAGTGGCTACCATGTATTCTGCCTCTGTAGTTGAAAGTTCCACTACAAACTGCCTCTTACTCATCTAACTGACTGCATCTTCAAATAGGTTAAACACATACCCACTTGTAGATCTTCTCTGATCTAGATCTCCAACCCAAACTACATCAATGAAGCCATGGATGTCAAAAACTCTGTCCAATCCTTGTATCACAAAACATAATCACTAGTTCCAAACAAATACCTAAAAACCTGCTTCACTGTTGTCCAATGCTCCTTCCCTGGTTTTGACATAAACCTTCTCAATAGTCCCACTTCATGTGCAATGTATGGTTTATTACAGACCATTGCATATATCAGGTTACTGACTACAGTTTCATATGGAACACATGACATGTCCTCTTCCTCTTCGTGTGTCTTGGGACACTATTTAGGAGATAACTTTACACCTACAAGAATAGGAACCTTCATAGGTTTACTATCCTACATATTAAACCTCTGTAGTATTGTCTTGACACACTTCCTTTGGTTTAATTAGAGCTTCCTCTTTGCTTGATCTCATTTAATTTCCGTGACCAAAATATAGTTTGCAACACCGATATCTTTCATGTCAAATTTGGAGGACAATTAGGTCTTAAAATCCTGGATAATTTATTTGTCATTTCTAACCAGCAACATATCATCCACATACAAGACTAGATAAATAACACAGTCACCAATTAATTTAAAACACGCACAGTGATTTGCTTTTCTTCTGGTGAAGCCAAGTCCCCATATAAATGTATCAAATTTATGATAACACACCCTTTGTGACTGTTTTAACCCATACAGAGAATTTTTTAACTTGCATACCAGTTCTTTCTTACCCTTCACCGCAAAGCGTTTGGGTTTCTGCATGTAGATCTCTTCTTCCAAATCCTTGTGAAGAGATGTTGTCTTCACATCCATCTGTTCTACCTCAAAATCAAAAGCAACAACAACAGATAAAAGTAATATAATAGAAGCGACCTTGGCAATAGGAGAAAAAATATCACAAAATCAATTCCTAGCACCTAGGAATAACTTTTTTCTACCAACTGAGTTTTGTATTTCTCCACCTTTCCTTTTGCATTCATATTCTTCTTAAACACCCATTTGATGCGAATGGGTTTCCTTCTAGCTGACAACTCGACCAAATCCCAAGCCTCATTTTTGTGCAAAGATGTCATTTCATCAACCATGGCCTCTTTCCAGAGTTTTCCATCCTCTGAATCTACTACTTCCCTCACAATTATGGGATCATCATCAGTAATAGATAAAGTGAAATTTGATTAGAAAGCAGATGGACTATACCTTTCTGGCCGCCTTCTTTGTCGAATTGATCTTGTCACAGCTGGAGTTTGTGGCTCTTCATCTTCTAATTCTTATTCTATTGTAGAGTCTAATTATTTCTCCTTTAGCTCAAACTCTATCTTCTCAGGTTCCTTTGGTAGGACTTCATGTTTAATAACATATTTCACCTCTATAAACACACATCTCGGTTGTACACAACATTCCTTTTTTCTAGGTTCCAAATCTTATAACCTTTTAAACCATCCTTATACCCATGAAAGATGCACCTTTTAGATTTACTATCCAACTTCGTTCCTTTCTCCAATGGAACATGCACATATGCATCACATCCAAATACCTTCAATTGTGAAAGAGAAGGTTTATGACTAGCGGTTGGCTTGAGGGAGCCTGACCCAAGTTCAGAGTTTATTAACCAAACAAATCCTTACACTACTAGCCCTTTCGGCAACAATTCACAGAGGGTGGACTGTGGTCTCACATGAAGCAGTATGGGGGGATGCTGGAACCAAGTTTCCACACCCTTGAGATGTCTGAGGGGTCAGTTTAGTCCAACTATGAATATCTTCGCATAGGTAACTTCACGCACTGGCCTAACCTGCAAGGTCTTCATGATTTATTATAATCACCTTCGCGCAACCCTAAACAGGGGCTGAGATGCTTTCGTGCTGCTAAGGAAGCAATCTATGCTAATTCCCCAAGTTACACTATAGATCTTACTTATCTTCTTATAACTATTAGTTAACTTCGCTTAAACAGATACTTTGTCTTATATTCTCTTAGTCAACATAATCATATAAGTTTGCACATATAAACAGTAAAATTGCAATTCATACCCAATATACTCAATGTATAAAATAGGAAAAGATACACAAAAATGATATGAAACTTCTCTTTATTACTTCTCCAAAGGTTACAGATTCGACTCGCCCTGCACACTCAGCTACAGGGGTCTACGCACTCAACTGCAAACTACTAGGCCTCTATGCAATCAGCTACAAAACCTTCTTCTACTCTACAACCCAAGACTCGACTCTACACTTATATAAGACTCAATTCTTCATCCTTCATTCTCAATTCCCTTTTCACCTTTAGAACTTAGAGCCTCACTCTATTTATACAATCCCATGTTCCACAGGCCATGAGTAGATCTCTAAAGCTGACATTACATTTACAAAAATGAGGGAAAACAACCCTGTGACTCATTTACAAGTTCACACTCCATGCCCATAAAACATGGAGGCTTTACATCAGATTTAGTCAAAATCTAGGCTTTAAGCCCCAAAACTTCGCTTGGGGGTCCCACACCCAACAGGCCACCAACACAATCATTGTGACTCACCCTTGAGTCACTCTGTCAGTGCAGATATCTTCATGCAGAGACCTACCAACTCTACCCGAACTGTTGCAAGATCAACAGCGCACTAAGCAGCTGCCTACTGTACCTCCTAGATGCGTTGTTCAGAGACCACAACATTTGAACTGCTTCTTTGCATCTGCTCCTGCATTCCTTACATCTATGCAAGCTTGACTTCGATTGAGGCTGTAATGACAAAGGTCTCATCAATCCATGGTTGGATGTGTGCCTTCAAAACTGCTTCCTTATGTCGCGCTGTGTCTACCTGCTCCTTAAGTGATTTTTCTTGTTGCATCCGTGTGAGCCTCTGTGTAAGGGGAACTGTTTGCGTGGCCCCTTTTATATCATCATATATTTGTTGTAGCTCACACACCTATGTTTCCAAGCGTTGTATGTTCGAGTCCTCCTGCATAGTGGTGAGGACCCCAAAGGACTCTTCCAAAAGTTTGGTGTAGTCCTTCACTACAACGTTGATCTCCTCTGTTCTCGTTGCGAAGGCACTGGTGCACTATTCCCTCACCTCTAGTGGAGTTGAAGGTTGCACCTTCAACTGTAACTCAGCTATCTCAAGGTTCATCTCGAGCTAAACCTTAGCCATTTCTTCTCGTGCACCCTTGCTGCTAACCTCCTGATGCACGCCTCTCTTGGTTCCTCTGCTAGGATGGCCAACCTAGGGACCATCTGGTAGGCTTATTTAACCACCTGCACATTCTACTAGTTCTGCGTCATAACTGTTTCCAGGAAAACTAGTGACTATTTTATCTAATAGTTCCATTAAGACGGGTAGCTATCTTAGAAACAAACATTCAAAGTAACTCATGTTTTCCTTTATGTATGATAGATAAGAGAGAAGCAGAGAGCACCAACCTTAATCTTTTGCTTGGCTCTTTGCTTGTTTCCTCTCTCCTTTGATAGATTTCGCCACTCCTTTCTGACTTTTCCTGCTTTAAATAACACCTATAGAGGCAAAGCAACAAAACACCATCAAAGCATAGAGATCTATAATACCATAAACAATGCAGAATCAGAAGTACATTAACCATACAATTGCATTCACAAATACAAGATTCACAAATACACAAGTATATGGAGGAAAGCTCAAATAACTTTATTGATAGTAGAAGTAGAAGAGAGGATTACAACCCAGCTATCTGATCCAACATCATCCTCCCAGCATGAAATCCCTCTTCACCTCATGAAAAGCAAGATCACCCAACAATGCAATGTCTCAAAGAGAAACCAACAACACTTCCTTCCAAATTACAAAATTCCAGCCTCTAGATCTCTCAGATGAGGGATCCATATATAGATATTTGCATAGGGGTGAGTCAACTTCTGGGTTTTTTATTAGTGTCATTCCACTGATAGTTCTTGGTTCCACTTGGAGATTTCATGATCTCTTACTCATCCCTGGGCGAATTCAGAGAGGCAAGTGTCATATGAGAAGTTTCTAGAATATTCTCTGGGTTTCCACTTAGCAAACTGTCTCTGCCATTTGTCTACTCTCGCTCATCGCACCCTACAAAAGGCATTTTTAGTATGCGTTGCACCTTTAGTGAGTAGCAGGTGAGATGTATCGCACCTTGACTAAGGAGCAGTCTGTATGGGTCAGTTTTGGCTAGTTTTGAGTGGTTTTTCAGGTGGAACTTCTGGGGAATGATGTAATCAGCTGACCATGATGCTTCAGGGTGTGGAACAAAAATTTTAGGGGTTTACGAGCCCTTGGTTTATCGACAGATGTGATTGGGGTTGTAGTGCCCAAATATGTCTATAATAGTTGCCCCTTAAAGCATGAGGTCGTAAATCTTCTGATGTCAGGTGAAATGCTTTATCATGAGGATTCAAGGTTTTTCGAACTAGAAGGTGACTTGTAACAAGATACAATATAGTACATTATCTTCATATTATTTTCATGATCTAGCTGAGTTGGGCATTCCCATTCTCAGCTTTATAAATTCATTTTCATGTACATAAGACAGACTATCATCTACTGTTGCAGACTAGTGATTCTTGTGGAGCCATCATCCCTTAGCTTGGATGATCATCTGTACAGCTGTGGTGTACATTTGATGTCTTTATTTTCCTAAATATATTGTAGCCCAAATGGATGAAACTAGATCCAGGGTCTTCAAACTCATTCAATCTTCACCCGATGTATAATTCGATCCATGTGAAAAGATGTTCTAAAGTCGAACATGGAAAGACATCGCCTGATTACCAGCCAATAATGTAAGCTTTTAACGGGCGCGAGAGGAATCACCGTTAATGAGAATGACCCTCAAGGTAATACAGTACAATTCAAGTGGTGTGAATATATGAGTCAATGTCGAACACCACGCAAAATCGTTCAGTCGAAGGCCATTGATGTAAACCTATCGCTGGAAGTGAGAAACTTGCCATTGAGGCATGCAAGCTTCAAAGTACTGAAAGGGTTGTTTCTAAGTCAACCTCTTGGATAATGAGCTGATGTCGATAAGAAGTGACCCGTCGTAGGAGGGCCTTAATGAATCCCACATCTATGATATGAAATGAAGCAAATGATTTTGTGGAGGTGAAAACAATCTGATGATACAAGGTTTAGGAATGGCGGTCATGAAAAATGGAGAGTGAAGGTATTGCAGTGGATGAGGTGTTAGCTGGGTTCGTGAATTGTCTGAACGACTTCTCTTGAACATATCAGCGACACTGAAATGGACTAGTAGCGTTAACCCCATGGATGGTATAGAGGACCAATGGTGATATGGTGAATGGAAAAACCCAACCCAACTCAATCATTGTGATGGAGTGAAAGTGTCATGTTCAAGAGCGACCTGCTACCAATGAAGTTCTTCAAGTTTTCTTCCATTTTTCCCCAGTCATTGTTGACCAGTACCTCTTTAGTTTTTTTAAGCTTGACGAGGATAACATATGCTTGTTCTATAATTTTCCCTTCAGGAAAACCTGTCGCTATGTTTTAGCGAGCCTAGCGACAGTTAAACTAGCTCTTGTCCGAATGGACAAGTTTATCGCTATTGTGTTAATGAATGTAATGAAAAAGATAACTTGGTCCTTTTCATGTTTAGAGAGTTTAAAAAGAGACAAAAAGGAAACTCCAATAGTCCTTTTCGTGGCATAATCCCTTAAGTTCAAAAAAGTATAAAATAATACGAAAGGGATGACTTTTCGATAGTTTTAACGAGTCGAAAAAAGACAAGAACTCCATCTTTTTGTGGAATGATCCCTCAAGTCCAAAAAGATTAAAATGTGGAGGAGGGATGGTGCTTCCCTTTACTTTAACGAGCTGGAAAGGCCAGTAGCTTGGCAATCTTTTCATATTTTATGAGTCTAAAAAGAGCTTAAAGGAGACTCATTTTTTAGGAATGAGTGGTGTTTTCGGGTAACAACTAGTTCTAGGTAAGTTTGGAACTTCTCAATCATGGAAGTGTAAAGAGGGTGGCTAATTGAATCACTCGTTGCAGCTGTTCCTGAAAAGGGTAAACAATCAAGTGGAAGTGTATCATCAGTCAAAAGAATGGAGGTGACGGTAAGAACACAACCAAGGCTCAAAAGGCTGATAGTAATGCAATCACAAAGGTTATTTACCAAGGGCAGATTCATTTTTTAATGAGCTTGAATCTTTTAGAAACTATGCTCAGTTGGCTGGTTTATATTTTAACGAGCTTGAACCCTGCGGTAACATTGCTCAATGATAATAGTCAAAGATGCTCAATTTACCATTAACACTATATTCTTTTGACGGTCATACAACCTATTCAATTACTCCATCAAATTGATTAGAAATGTAAATGAATGCTTGAAAAATGAGTTAAAAACTAACATCTTTCTTGAATTACGTAAATAGTAACCTAAAAGCAGTTTTGCCTCTTATTTTTACCATTTCATTCAAATTTGGGATTTTTGGAGCTCTGGAGGTGTTTTCCCCCTTAAATTTCATCAGCTGATTTCGGGAGATCCAGTGGACTATTTTCTACACTATCAGGACTAGGTAGGAGCTAACCCTGAGCTCTTCAATTGCATCCCATCCTTTTCTGATTCTGAGGAAGTTTTCGTGTTCTTCTGGGCCCCAGGGGTCTGAAGAATTCGTTCTCTCCCCATCGCATCTAGTTTGCATTGAAAAGTGCGATTCATACTGAGCTAGCCATTGGATAGTCAGTATGCATCTCACCCTGTACACAGGTAGGGTGCAATGGGCGCAGAAGGGAAAGTTTGTGTAGTGTTTTCTCATGAACTTTTTGCCCGTTTTTTTCCCAAATTAGGATCCTAATTCATATTTTTTTTGTGTTTCAGAGATTCATCAGATCAAGATGGTCATTACATGGCATGAACATGAGCATGAAGAAAAGGACATGATTTCCTTACATGATCCAGGTACAGTTGTTGCATTACGAAATTGTGGCTTGCTCAAATTCTTCCGCATATCTAGCATGAGGTAACAAATTAATTTGTTGCAATATCTTCTCGATGCATGGGATCTGATCAACCGGGTGTTCTAGATTAGAGGAAAATCCATTCCTTTGACAGTTGAGGATATCTACTTTTTGACTGGGTTATCGAGGCATGGGGCCCATCTCTCACTATTAGGATCCGCCCATGGGGGTGAATCTATGAGGGATTATATTCGCCAGTTTTGTAGAGATGGATCTCAGCCAAGCAGTGATGGCAATATCAGTATTCGAGATGTCACTGACCAGTCCTTGAGGACTATTTTATTCACCTTTGCTAGATTGGTTGGTAGCGTGGCTCTTCATTTGGCCAGCAGATTGTATATGCAGTATGCTTTGGAATGCTTAGAACCAAAGGTATTCAACTGGTCTGAGGCAGTACTTCTAGTTGTAAAAGAACAACTTTCCAAGGTGAAGAATGGAATATCCAAGAGCTTTGGTTATGGTTCTATTCTGACTGCTTTTGCCTTGGAGAGGATTCCACTGATGTGGCCACAATACATTTCACTAGGATTGCGAGCACTGAGGGAACCACAGATGCAGAGATGGGTCAACCTCATAGCCAGACATGCTGACCAGTCATAGATTTCATTCTCTGATGCATTCTTTGAGTGGTTCAGCTGTCAGGAGATGGTCTTCGTCGAGTATCCATATCTTGGTATGGATTTCCAAGGTGACCTAGATTTAGTGTTACTGACTGGCAAGCAATGGAGTGTTATGGGTAAAATGATATAACCATATCTTTGTTTATTGCTTTTATAATGTTCTTGTGTTTTTAAATGTTATCAAGACTTAATAAAACTCATATATTTGTGTAGATGTTGGGCCAGTGTGAGTAGCAGCATACCCAAGGGCGGAAGCTGACATTCCAACAGGAGAGGTTGTAGGGAGGGCTATCCTTCATGATTTGGACATAGCAGAGACCCTTGCAGTATTGCAGGATCAGATCGAGTGTCTCACCCTTGGTATTTAGGATGTGAGGACCGACGAGTTACCTCTGAGATTACAGAGCCATACTACTGGCGTGCCGATTCGATGGACTAGGCTCTTACGTATGATCGCACAGGTGGTGACCTGCTATCACCAGCACCATTAGTCTAGGGTGATTTTCTACATTTTTGAGCTTTTGGGCTGTATGACTGATTTTTGTCATGAACATAGAACATTTTGTAAAAAACTATAAATAGTTATATATTTTTGATTTTCAGAGTTTTATTTTGGTTAAGTTATGTGATCCTCATGCAAATGGTAATTGAAATGATTTTTCTTTATAAATGTTGGAAATGTCTATCTAACACATAATTTGCTAATGAATCAATTAATGTATTTAAGTTTCTAGAAATGTGTTGATATTGAATACAATCAAACTGCCTATCCAAAATCCTGACCTATAGGAACATACGATAGATAGCTGGATTCCGAACAAAATAGACACCAATAAGTTGTAGGATGACGAGTTGTGAATCTATCCTGACAACAAGTCGGCGTATGCCATGTGTGATGGAATCAGAGAGAAGCTCCATCAATGCACTGTATTCAGTGATGTTGTTAGTTGATCGACCAATACATATCCCTCTGAAACTCACTAACTCGCTACTTAGATCAAAATGGCCCACACTACAGAAGATAGGTTATGCGTACTATGACTAGCTCCATCGGCGTATCCAACGAATGATTCCAACAGGTTTGACATATGCAACAAATACAAAGTGGATTACCTAACCAAAATGATAACTCTTGATGAAAACAAAAAATGTAACAAAAGAATATAAAGATATTATTATACTTAATCAAGCATAGTAACGCTTAAGATACAACCTATTCCGAGGTTGCGACAATGGAATCCCATCGTAGCCTACTAGCTCGTAGGATCCTTTTGCCAATACTCTTTTGAAAATGTAGGGGCCCATCCACAATGGTTTGAACTTACATGCTCCCAATTTATCGAAGTCCTAATCATAAAGCAAGACCAGGTCACCTTCTGAGAAGACACAAGATTTGACATTTTTTTCAAATTGCACCTTGACACGTTTCTTATGAGCTTCGTTAGCCAAAGAGGCATCACGAAAAGTTTCATCCAATTGAATTAGTTCCAAGAAACGAGCCTCTTCCTCCGCAGTTTCCGGAAGTAGATCGACTGCGAGCTTGAGAGATGAAATTTCACACTCAATCGGTAAGACCACTTCCAGGCCATACACCAACTAAAAGGGTGTAAATCCGGTTGCATTTCTCACTGATGTCCTGTATGCCCAGAAAGTTGAGTATAGGATTAAGTGCCAATTCCATTTGTGGACTCCAATCATACTTTGCAACATGCGCTTCAGGACTTTTATGATGGCTTCAACTTGTCTGTTAGCTTGCAGATAATATGGAGTAGAACTGTCGTGGATACTCCTAATTTGGCAGCGAATTCAACCATCATGTAATTGTGAAAATGTGATCCATGATCTGTGACTATGGCCTGTGGAACATCGAATCTAGAGACTACATGATTGAAAAAAAAAAGAGCAGCCATTTCTCTGTTGTTGTTTAATGTAGGCATCGCCTCGGCCCATTTTGTAAAATAGTCAACTGCAACTATGATATACCGATGCCCCCTGGCCGAGGTGGGGTTACATGTCATGAAGTCTATGCCCCATTTGTTGAATGGTCCAACAACAACTACTGGATGCAGTGGTGTGGGTGGTAATCTAGTTTTGCAGTCGAAAATATGACAAGCATGGCAACTTCTTACTGCTATTATGAAATCTTTGAATATAGTAGGCCAAAAGTAACTTTCTCATAAGATCTTTTGTGCCGTAGTGTAACCAGATTGATGCCCCCCACATGCGCTTGAATGATAGTCATTCAGGACTTTTTTGGCCTCCTCATGCATGAGGCACCTTCTCAGAACTATATCGACACCACATCGATAAAGTGTATCACCGATGATCATGTAGTCTTTTGCTTGGTATCGAATACGTTGCTATTCAGAGGGAGAGCTATTGGGCCTAAATGTTTGGGTTTGGAGATATATTAGTATATCTCCATACCACGGATCGCTTGACGATATCAGAAACAAAGTTTCATCCATGATAGATGATTTAGATGTTAAATCATTGGACGATGATGGGAGGTCACAAAGTAACTCCGAAAAGACTAGATATTTCTTTGATTTGGATTTTGTGAATTCCAGATCAAACTCCTGCAAAATTGCTATCCATTTTGAATATTTGCCCCCTATTAATTGACGTGACAGAATGTAAGTCATAGGGTCACAATCTGACAAAATGGTAGTTTTGCAAAAGAGGATATAGTGTCGAAATCTCTGTATTGCTTGAATAGCTATTATAGCCAACTTTTCAACATAGGAGTACTTGCTCTCTGTATCATTTAAGTTTCGACTTAAATAATAGACAGGATGTTCTATTCCATTGTCTTCTTGTACTAAAACCATTGTGATGGTTGTATCTACTGCAGCTAGATACAGGTTAAAGTCATTGTGATAGTCAAGAGCCTACATTAATGATGATTTTATTAGGGAATCCTTTAAAGTATCAAAGGAAGCTTGCGTAACCTGATCCCAATTGAAGGGCATTTCTTTTTTCAAAAGACACGTATAACCTTTAGCAAGTTCAGCATAATTTTGAATGAACCTCCTTAGAAATTTTTCTTTCCCTTGGAGTTTCTAAATTTGAAGAAAATTTGAAGGTGCAAGCATGTTGATGATTGCCTGAACCTTACATGGGTCGAGTCGAATCCCATCCTTAGAAACTACGAAACCAAGTAGTGTCGGCAATGTAGAAATATAGCTCTCAAATGTTGTGGATGATCAGTCCACTTTCGTGAATGAGTTTGTATATCATCGAGATATGGTTGAACGATGTGTTTGATTTCATGGAAGGCGTAGTTCATAGCCCTCTGAAAATTTTCCCCTGTGTTCTTTAAATCGAAAGGTAGTCTACGGTACGTGAATGTGCCCCACGGACATATAAATGTAGTCTTTGACCGGTCCTGTGGGCAGATGTTTATTTGATTGTATCCAGAAAATCCATCCATGAATGAAAAGATTTCACATCCAATGCATTCATCAATTATTTAGTTGATGAAGGGTGTAGGGTAGTTGTCCTATGGACAAGCTTGATTTACATCCCTGTAATCAATGCACACTCTAATCGGTCTTTACTTTTTCATAACAGGAACAATATTCAATACCCAATCAGTTAGAGGAACAGGGTAAATAAAACCAGCATGTAAAAGTTTTTCAACTTCTGCCTTAATCACAGTGGCTTTCTTCGAGTGAACTTGTCGAAGTCGCTATCGTACTGGTTTGACATCTAGATACATCTTGATTTCATGTTCAATGATGCTCGAGTCAATGCCTGGAATTTCTTCATATGACCATGCAAAGACATCTCTGAATTCACGAAAGAGAGCGTAGTATATTTCCAATTCTGAAGGAGAACAAGATTTGCCAACATGAATATTCTCTACAACATTAGGTTTGGTCGAGATATTTATGGCAATAGTTTCTTCAATATTGGACAGATTTCGCTTGGAATCCACTGTATTTATAGTATTTGATAGAAAATCAAAAACTGAAGGATGATTAAGGTCGTAGAAATAATCTTCGTCATTATCTTGAAGATGGGAACAATGGTGGTAATATTCCCATGGTGCCTCTCCTATCATCATCGACTGGATGATTCCTTCATCTGTAGAATGTATATGTGACCAATGATCTAAAGAGGTGCCATATTCTAGAGACCTATCTATCCAAACACTTGATGAGTGTTGATTTGGGTTTGCCGCCCAGGCCAAGAAAATTGATTGCTACCAAATTTCTATGGGGCTTGGAGGTGAAACCTGATGATGATCCATGCTAACAAAATGTTCAGAAATCTTCTTAATCTTTGCTGATGTAGAAGATACCATATTACAGGTTTCCACCGTGGCCACTTCCGCCAAATTACTCGGAGGCAGGAGGGCAAAAGTACCCATTAAGGTAGGGTCTTTTAGGAGGCCTACTCTGACAGTTTGAAGTGATGAGAGCTTCCATGGATCATTGGAATGCTTCCCGTAGCTTGTGAACTATTGGGGAAAAGGTTATTTGGTCAATGATTGTAATTCTGCCTTGGAAGGGAAATGAAATCTTTCTAAAATATGTTGACATAACAGCAGCCATAGCATAAATCCAGGGCCTTCCCAGTAGGATATTGTAATCAAGGTTTCCATCAATAACTTCGACTTCAATTTCTACTATATTGCCTCCCATTTCAACTTGCAAGTTACTTAGAATCCGATACGGTATGTATGTTCTTCGATCGAACGCTTTTAATGTCGTTGATGATCACGACAAGGGTGGTGAGCCTAAAGTTTTCAAACAACTCATTGACATAATATAGGTAGATGCCCCCTCATCAATGATTGTTCGATGAACAGTTTTGTTGAGGGCTTTTACCTATATAAGGAAAGCGAGTTGGGCTAGTAACTGAGGTTCATATTCTTTGTGGTTAAAGGCCACAAGATTGGAATCCGTTGGGTCAATCCCACCTATTGTTGATAATAAAGCTTGCTTTTGGGAGGGGAAATTTTGCAATACTTCAAGTGTCGACATAGCGGATGGCGATTGCGCCAGATCCTCTACTATATTATAATTATGTGCTACTCGAGCACGAGGATTAAATGTCGATTTATGTACTACTCCCTTTGGTGGCTTTATTGTTAGTTCAGGAATGATGGGTGGCACAACTTCTGATGAAGTTGTTATCAAACTACTAGGTTGATCTATAGCCTTGTTGTTCAACATCTGTGGAGTCCCATTATATTATTCCTTGTCAATATCAAAGCATCATTTTTTTGTTTTGAAATAGACAACATAAGCACTTGGGATGGGGAAGCATGATCCATAGCAACCAGATTAGTTCCAAGTTTGGAAATGGATTAGTCAATACTACCGAGGTACTTGAAGTGTTTAAAAACTTCGTGACCTTAGCTCGATGTGGACAATCACCGATATAATGGTCCTCATCACATATGAAACATGGTTGATTAGGTTTCTTTTTCCCAGCGACCAGTGTAACTCTAACCTCATAGTGTTTTAGCCTAACTTTTAGTTCAAACTGCTTAGGTTAGGTGAATGGTCTGAACCACCATTTTCCTTTGTCAGCAGCGCGTAGACAAAGCAAAGGAAATGTTTTTTTCTAAACTATCCTACCTAACCTCAGTAGTTCATTAACTCTTAGAATAGTTAGTTCTGTAGTTGGTCATTTCTAGCCTGCATGAAAAGGTAGCTGAGCAAAGTTTCGCATGGGGCAAGCTCACTAAAAATGAACCTACTAATAAGAGACATCTTTAAAGACAACTGGTATTGAGCAATGTTACTGCAGGTTTCAAGCTCATTAAAAACTAAACCCGCCAACCGAGCATAGTTTCTAAAAGATTCAAGATCATTAAAAAATGAATCTGCCCTTGGTAGATAACCTTTGTGATTACATTTCTATCAGCCTTTTGAGCCTTGGTTGTGTTTTTACCATCACCCCCATTCTTTTGGCCGATCATACGCTTCCGCTTGATTGTTTACCCTTTTGAGGAACAGCTACTATGAGTGATTCTGTTAGCCACCCTCTTTACATTACCATGATTGCGAAGTTCCAAACTTACCTGGAACCAGCTGCTACCCGAAAACACCATTCATTCCTAAAAAACGAGTCTCTTTTAAACTCTTTTTAGACTCGTAAAATTATGAAAAGATTGCCAAGCTACTCGCCTTTCTAGATCGTTAAAGTAAAGGGAAGCACCATCCCTCCTCTACATTTTAATATTTTTGTACTTAAGGGATCATTCTACAAAAGTATCAAGCGCTTTTCTTTTTTCGGCTCGTTAAAACTATCGAAAGTCATCCCTTTCGTATTATTTTATACTTTTTCAAACTTAAGGGATTATGCCATGAAAAAGGACTGCTGGAGTTTCCTTTTCATCTCTTTTCAAACTCTTTAAACATGAAAAGGACCGAGTTATATTTGACGTTAAACTCGTTAAAACAATAGTGACAAACTTGTCCATTCGGACAAGAGAGAGTTTCACTGTCGCTAGGCTCGCTAAAACATAGCGACAGGTTTGCCCGAAGGGCAAATTATAGAAAAATCATATGTTATCCTCCTCAAGCTTGACAAAAATAAAGAGGTACTAGTCAACAATGACTGGGGAAAAAGGGAAGAAAACTTGAAGAACTTCATTGGTAGCAGGTCACTCTTGAACATGAAACTTTCACTCCACTACCATGATTGAGTTGGGTTGGGTTTTTTCGTTCACCATCTCACCATTGGTCCTCCATACCATCCATGGGGTTAACACTACCAGTCCATTTCAGTGTCACCGATATGTTCAAGAGATTAAGTCATTCAAAGAATTCACCAACCCAGCTAAC
Source organism: Pinus taeda (assembly GCA_000404065.3). Lineage (NCBI taxonomy): Eukaryota > Viridiplantae > Streptophyta > Pinopsida > Pinales > Pinaceae > Pinus > Pinus taeda. The sequence continues at coordinate 41,267 of APFE030606834.1, forward strand.
GCCTCATCATCTGCAATACCTTCACTCTCCATTTTTCATGACCGCCATTCCTGAACCTTGTATCATCAGACCATTTTCACCTCCACAAAATCATTTTATTCGTTTTGTGTCATAGATGTGGGATTCATTAAGGCCCTCCTACGATAGGTCACTTCTTGTCAACATTAGCTCATTATCCAAGAAGTTGACTTAGGAACAACCCTTTCAGTACTTTGAAGCTTGCATGCCTCAATGGAAAGTTTCTCACTTCCGGCGACAGGTTTACATCAATGGCCTTTGACCCAAATATTTTGCATGGTGTTCAACATCGACTCATATATTCACACCACGTGAATTCTACTATAGTACCTTGAGGTTCATTATCATTAACAGTGATCCCTCTCACACCTATTAACAGCTTACATTATTGGATAGTAATCAGGCGATGTCTTTCCATGTTCGATTTCAGAACATCTTTTCACATGGATCGACTTGTACATCGGGTGAATATTGAATGAGTTTGAAGACCTCGGATCTAGTTTCCCCAGTAGAGTCGCCATTTTGTTTCCAAGAAAACTAGTGTCTATTTTATCTGCTAGTCCCACTAAGATGGGTAGCTATCTTAGAAACAAACAATTCAAAGTAACTTTTGTTTTCCTTTATGTATGATAGATAAGAAAGAAGTAGAGAGCACCAACCTTAATCTTTTGCTTAGCTCCTTGCTTGTTTCCTCTCTCCTTTGTTAGAGTTCACCACTCCTTTCTCACTTGTCCTGCTTTAAAGAACACCTGTAGAGGCAAAGCAACAAAACACCATCAAAGCATAGAGATATATAATACCATAAACAATGTAGAATCAAAAGTACATTAACCATAGAATTGCATTCAAATACAATATTCACAAGTACACAAGTATGTGGAGGAAAACTCAAATAACTTTATTAATAGTAGAAGTACAAGAGAGGATTACAACCCAACTGTCTGATCCAGCATCATCCTCCCAACATGAAAGCCCTCTTCACCTCATGAAAAGCAAGATTACCCAACAATGCAATGTCTCAAAGAGAAACCAACAACACTTCTTTCTAAATTAAAAAATTCTAGCCTCTAGATCTCTCAGATGAGGGATCCATATATAGATATTTGCATAGGGGTGAGTTAGCTTCTGGTTTTTTGATTAGTGTCATTTCACTGATAGTTATTGGTTGCACTTGGAGATTTCATGATCTCTTACTCATCCCTAGGCGAATTCAGAGAGGCAAGTGTCATGTGAGAAGTTTCTAGAAGATTCTCTAGGTTTCCACTTAGCAAATTGTCTCTGCCATTTGTCTACTCTCGCTCATCACACCCTACAGAAGGCCTTCTTAGTATGCATCGCACCTTTAGTGAGTAGCAGGTGAGATGCATCGCACCTTGACCAAGAAGTAGTCTGTATGGGTAAGTTTTGGCCAGTTCTGAGTGGTTTTTTAGATGGAATTTCTGGGAAATGACTTAATCAGCTAACCATGATCCTTTTGGGTGTGAAACAACACTTTTATGGGTTTAAGAGCCTTTGGTTTATCGATATATGTGATTGGGGTTGTAGTGCCCAAATATGCCTATAACAATGACCTCGTAATGTTGCAAGCTCAGTTGCTCCACGTTAAATCGCTACTCACTTATTACCTGGAGTGCATGACCCTCTCTAGCCCGCAGTTCTGCAGTTACTTTGTCCTGCAGAACATAGAGCGTCTCCCAAGGGAGCATAGCCATGTTGATCCCCACTCCTTTTAGTGCACTAATCATAGGCCTGTCGGCCTCATTTTTTATAACCAGTGCCTCCTATGGCAGCACTATAGTATTGGTCATGCAGGCATGCAACATTTCCTTAGCTGCGGTCGTTCCTACTACGAGGTTGGTCAACATAGTACAAGCCTGAAGAGTGCGCACCTACAACTCCTGTATCTGTGCTCGGAGGGCCCCCAATGCCATCTAATTTTCCTCTGCAAATTGTTGGAGGTCCTCCACGGTGACGTCACGCACTGTCTCCCCTATGTCATGCAGATCCCCCTCAGTGAGGGTGATTGGGTCAAAAGAAGTCTTGGAGGCTTTTGAATTCTACCGCGGACCCAACTGCTCCCTCGGGTGCTGGTGCTTCAACTATGTAGACATTGTCTGTGGTTCCGTGCCACCTTCCTCTGTCTTAGGCTCTTCCTCTGGCAATGACGATTTATGGCCCTCACGCTCCTTCTCTATTTCCTGTTGTTGTTCTCTAGCTACCTTCTATTGTTTTTCTGCTACTTTCATAGCATCCTATGCCTCCTGTGCCTTTGTGGTTGCCGCCTCTTTTCTTCTTTTATCTTCCAATTGTGCCATCCGTAATTTTTCCTCCTCCTTCCTCTTTTGTGCCACTGACTTCTCTGTTTCCAATGCGAAGATGCCTAGAGCGTGCCACTCCAGCAGACATGACTCAAGTACAGTGAATATGACATTGTCTGTGGCCACGTACGGTAGCTCATTCCACTTCTTCGCAGGGTCCTTACGTGCCCTGACATACATGTGGTGGAAGTCTGCCTTAAACTCCATGAAGCTTTTTAGACTATTATAGACATTGGGAAATAACTCCAGCTTACAGTTTATCCCCATTCTAATGTTCATCTCCATGAACACCCATAATATCTTACTATCTTAGATCCTTTGCACGTCTTTATTGGCCCACAATGAAGTGTACTTCACTGACTCTCGAAGATCCCATGCAACTGTGGGGAACTAGCTGTCCTCAGGCAATTCCCAAGCCACCAGAACTATGAGTAATAGAAGCCATGCATAGTGGAAGGTCTTCCCCTATTCCTGTGCCTCGCGGAAATTCTCCAGGAACTACTTGCACAAGTACTCAGACCAGTTAAATTGGACCCCCTCCATGCACTACATGGCAAGTGCTATCACTGGCGCAGGAATCTCATCCATGCAACACTTCTGCATAACCTTGCCAGCTAGTATCTGGGTGGAAACTCTCATTTCCTTTTTGTTGATACTGGAGATTGCGTACCCTCTCTTATTTTTCTCCAGCTTAAATTTTGCCTTCATGGCCTCTAAAATGGCCAAGTCATTGCTCTTACCCTTCGAAATATCCACGGGGTCCTCCCCTTTACAAGGGAGTCGGGTAATTTTGTGAATCAGGTGGTCCATGATGGGGATGGCCTCCTCCAGCCACAAACACCGATCATGCACCAGGCAGAGTAGTTGCCTGATAACAAAGATAGTTACTGTGGTGCGATGTTAATGCGGCACCCGGAGCAGGTTTAACAACCCTGCCTTCTCTACTCCGCGCAACCACTTATGCAGCTCAAACTCTATGAATCCTACCGTAGTGTTTTTCTTCGGCTTCATGAGATGTGAGGTTGCCAAGTGTGCGAATTTTTTGTGGTCCACAAGATCCCAGTCTTCAAACTTTAGACCCGGCACCCATCACAATTGTGCTCCTTCAAAAATAATATCGTCAGGTAGTAGCGAAGTTTGCAGAGAGCTTTTTCTCTCACCGAGGTCCTTGGGCACCCTTGTCTTCCCCTTCCACGAAGGAACATATGCTAGCAGCCTGGTTAGAGGGTCGGAACCCTAGGTTTCTTCCTCCATTTCTTTGTCCTCCTCCTCTTTGACCAGGATTTCCTCAAGGTTTTCCTACTCCTCATCGGTTTCCACATTAACCGCTTCCCCCTTTTCTTCCATGATCAGTTTAGTTCGCAGCAGGTTTCTAGGGGACACACACACTGGAACCATATGCTGCTTATCTTTCTTAGGTCTCAGCGTGAACGGTGATTTAGGGATTTCTGTGACTATCCCAAAGCTCTTAGGGGCATCTCATATTGTCATGGCTAGCGCGGCCTCTTCAACAGTCATCTCGCTGATATCCATGGCTTCCTCTATTTTGGTCATACTATTGTTCAACAAATCCCTCAACAGCTCAGGTAAGTTCTCAATCAATGCCTTCGACTTCAAAATATCAAACAGATCTGGGTTCATAAATCTCTGGGCATACAATAGCTCAATTTTCAAATGGCCAAGTGTTGTTTTTTGGGCAACCCTTTGCAATTTATAGTTCCTTTTGAATTCAAATTTGATAGTTCCCCCCAAATCTGGTTCATTAATGCTCCCTTGGTGGCAGATTTTCCCAAATCTAGCCCATAAAACCTACCTTAAATTCCTGTCACCCACTCCATTTGGTCTCAAACCAAGCATCACATCATGAATAGTGACTGCAATGGTCACTTCCCAGCCAATCGACGTGGCAGTGCAACTACCCTTGCATTGTCGCGAACCCTGTGACACTTCACTCCTACACGCAAACCTGACATTGTGCAGCTCCTGGGTAGAGTAGTTTATAGTCCCACACCTCCTTTCAACTGCTTGGGGCACTAATATTGTGCTTCCCACAATTAGTCAGGTAACCGGGCCACCTGTATACAGACCGACTATCTCTTACTTCTCCTTGGGAGGGTCCACTAGTTGGCTTCACCAACTGCATTGCACATTTTACCTACTACATTGTGCCACCATCTGTGATCCCCTTAGTAACATACAATCCAATCCAAGGCATCAAATTGATAAACTCTCGGTGGTATTCCCCAAATTCATCAACGTAATCATGCGCATCCTGTTTTATCACCATGGTTTTCTTATCAAGAAAGTCCTTCTTTATTCCTTTCTCAAGCTTCCTAACTTCTTCTTCTGCCATGGCGCTTTTTTCCCTCAACCAAACTCTTTCATTCACGAGTTCATGGATCCTATGATTACCTTGCAGGATCTCTTCATTAAGTCCCAAGCGTTCTTCTTCGAGCTCTTCCAACTACGTGATCCCTTCTTCTAAGGCTCTGTGAACTCTCATATCCATGGGCGCTGCTATGCACGGACTAGGCATGATATACTCCATCAACATTACAACGTTCACTCCATAGGCCGGCCTAGAAGGCATCTGTTCCATAGTTTCTTGGACGTTGTCCTATAAGCCTATAAGAATGCTGGTAGGTGTAGGTCCCAATCATTTCACTGCAAATTACATACCTTGTTCAGTGCTTTGCACACTTTGTTAAATGCTTTTGTGTGGATAATCTTCTGTGCACTCATTCTCTCCACAATCTATCGTTCCAACCTGAGGAACCATTCATGCATTTGCCCCCGAAACACATGCTTATTGACTGTATTTCCCAATGCGAAGTTCATGTGCATCCGCGTAGGTTGTTTACCATATGCCTGTACCCACCTAGACAGATGCTTGCACAAACCATCTCGTCCATTATATTTATCAGCCAATCGCACTATAGGTTTCCCAAACTGTGAGCACATCATCCTCCTACATGCACGTCACTCTTCAAAGCTCCCTTTTTGCGTACCCCACCACATTGCGGGCATAACGTGCAATACCCAATTCAAGGCCTGTAAACGTTGCTTTTCCAGCACCTCCTTTTTGAATCTATCGAAGAAAGCATCTACCTCACCTAATCCACCATAAGTATGGAGATCTCTCACTTCTGTTGATACACAATGTAGTTACCTTGTCATCAAGTTACAATTAAGCATGGCTACCTCGTGTAATCTGTTCTACCATCATTCTATCTCCTCATCCGATTCTGAAGTGTGGGAGCTTTTGCGCTCCCATGATATTCATCCATTTGCAGTGGGATTTACCCAATCTTGCTCTCAAGCGGTTATCTTGTAGATGCAGTCCAAATTGTCATCGCTTTCATAGTCATGCACCAGCTCTATATAATGCAATCCCTTAGCATGTTCCAAGGGTATAACTATGCGCAGAGACTTCTTCTCAAAAATCATCTTATGCTTCTTTAGATTAATCACCTCGTTCATGTCAGTGGCCTAATCAATTCATAAGAGCGCAAAGTAGGGATTGTTGTCACCAACAATCTCTATTACCTCAAAGTCTGCTAGCGCGCTCGCTCTGTCAATATCCACAGTGATTCCCTACAATTGCCCTAGGGGTATTATCTTCTACTAGTTCACCATTCACAACTGAATAGGAGACTACTGTAGTGTAGGCCTCCCCATGCACTCCCATGTCTGTTTTGGCAGAATGTTCGCATCCAATCCTAAGTCCAAAATTACTTGGTCCATGTCATATTCTCCAATCTATACGGTTAACCTCATTTCTCTCCCCTTCCTTGTCTTATGCTTTCCAATCTTTCAGACTACATGCAGTTCTCCTGGTGCGGTCCCAACGCATCTGTTAATGAGTTCATGTAGTCCCTTTATAGCCTTACTGTTGTGTAGTAGCTTCATGCATGTTTCCAGGAACGTCATAAGCATAGATGGATCCATTTCCACCTCCAGTCTATCTTTGCTTCCTAAAGTGGAGGCATCAACGAAGCTCTTCTTAACTAACATGAAGGTTTCCTTAGTGCGCTCCAAATCAAACTCTGCTTCTCTCATCAGAGCCTTGTGAACCCAAGTACTATCTTCAGGTTGTTTTCCTTTATTAGCTCCCATCAAAATTCCATTTCGAAACACAATGTTCACATTTGGATCTTCCTCTCGCGACTCAGACTTCATCATCTGTAGGTTTTGAGTCGGGGGAGGTGGTAGTGCTCCCTTGTCGCGTATCCTAGCCATCAACATAGGACAATCCTCCGTCTCATGATCAAACAAGGTACAATGCGGACATGATGGGTGCGTTGGATTTGTACAATCGTGATCATAATGTCGTGGCCCTTCGCAATTGTAGCATATCAGCTGTCTGCAACCTCTTCCAGGTCCTCCTCCACCTCAGCCTCATCTGCGCCCCTAAAATCCTGTTCGCACCACTCCTGCATTCAGGTCTAGGGTCCACGATTTGACTTGAACTCTATAGGTGGGAGTTCTATCCATCATTAACTCGTAGTTTCTACAAGTGCGCTCATCGTGTCCCACTAGTCTACAAAAGTTACAGAACAATTGCTGTGAATTTTGTGTATACTTCTGTAACAAATGGCAGTTGTTTGTAGCATGTTTCCCCCCTATTTGACAAATCACGCACCACAAGGCAGGCATCGCGCTAGGTCCTACTTATGCCTCTGGACTTAACGACATAAGTCCTCCTCCCGCGAGGTAATTCGCGAACACTAGGCAGTGGTCCTTATCATGACCCTGACCCTTGCATTTTACACACCACACCTCTTCATGGACTTCTAGTCGAGCTGTCTATCTTGTTTCAGACTCTTCATCTCAAGGCATAAGTTTTTCAACTGCGCATGGATTTGCTAAACTCCCAAGTTAGGATCCTTTATTGGGATCTCATGCAGTCTCATCGCGATCTCCAAGGCTTCTTCCTGAGTCGTTAACCTCTGCTGTGACAACGCGTTCCTCAAATACAGCATTAGCGATGCTGCAAACCATTCACGATGCTTTCCATCTGTCAAAGCATATTAACTTTATGAATTATGCACTTCAGCCTCTGATCCAACTTCCAAGGAGTCTCGCCTGGTAGCATTGTGATCTCTTTGAACCTAATGATTGATTGTTCTTCTGACTTCAGCCTGCTAAATTCCTTATTCAGCGCAGTTTGGATATCCGCAATACTCACATTAGGATTTTCATTAGAATGCTTAATATACCAAGTCAGTGCGTGGTCTTGTAGGGTACTAACCAACGTCGCTTTCTTTATATTGTTATCTATAACTCCATGTGCTTCCCATACAGCTTTTATCATGAACCAAAATTGGTCTGGATCCTTATTTCTTACTCCCTTGAAGACAGGCAACTTTATCGTGCTTTCCATATTGACTTGTTGTGGTGGCGGAGGTGGTACAAGTGAAGATGGAGGTGAAGGCAGTGAAGTTGGCAGTGGTGTGGGTGGGGGTGGTATGTGTAGAATCCTTTTCCTTATCAAATGGATCACGCTTCGTGGAGAGAGCTTTGTGAGCTCTTCCTCGTCCCCTCACAAAGGTGAAATCAAAGGGCTATTCTCTGGTCCCTTAGTTCCTTCGTTTCTGTAGGTTTTTCCACTTCGCGTAGCTTCGAACATTAAGGTAATTGCATAACCCTCTTTTCACACAATAGCATTTCAATCCAAGTATTCAGAGACTTTATGTACTTACCTCATGGTCCTTTGAGGAAGCATCACTCTACCTCGCTATAGCTGACTGAAGTATTTACCATGAACTCAGTTATGAATCCTCCTGTAATCCGATTGAGCGAGTGATCAATAGAGCATGCGATCTTATCTTCCGATGCTTCCAATCTATGCACCAACTTTGGGGTCCACACAAGAGGACTGTGAAGCTTCCACCTTCTTTGGCTATATGCTAGCTTCGTGATTGACTCATACAGCTCAGTAGGGAAGTATGCGAAGAAGATTTTGTGGATCTCTATGTACAGGTAGTAGTATAACCACTCTTCCTTTGATAGTCGTGGATTCTTGTTCTCTTATGCCACAAATTTGTGAATTCCCTTGTCCAACCATCCTTCAATTTCCTTCTTAGTTGGAATCCAATGATATGACATTAGACATCTCTATGCAGATTCTGGTCCCAATAACGGAACCATTTGTTGGCTTGAGGGGGCCTGACCCAGGTTCGAAGTTAACTAGCCTAACAAATCCCTACAGTATTGGCCCTTTCGGCAATAGCCCGCGGAGCGTGGAATGAGGTCTCACTCAAAGAAGTACAGGGGGATGTTGGAACCAAGTTTCCACACCCTTGAGATGTCTGAGAGGTCAATTTAGTCCAATTGTGAATACCTTCATGCATGTTACTTCATGCACTATCCTAACCTACGAGGCCTTCGTGATCTATTATAATCGCCTTCATGAAGCCCTAACTAGGGGCTGAGATGTTTTCGCGCTGCTAAGGCAGTGATTTGCACTAATTCTCCAAGTTACACCATGGATCTCACTTATCTTCTTATAACTATTAGTTAACTTTGTGTAAGCAGATACTTTGTCTTATATTTCTTTAGTCAACATAATCCTATAAGTTTGCACATATAATCAGTAAAACTGCAATTCATACCCAATATACTCAATGCATAAAACAAGAAAAGATACACAAAAATGATATGAAAATTCTCTTTATTACTTCTCCAAAGGTTACAGCCTCAACTCGCCTTGTGCACTTAGCTGCAGGGGTCTGCACACTCAACTACATATTACTAGGCCTCTGCGCACTCAGTTGCAGAGCCTTCTCCTACTCTACGACCCAACACTGGAATCTACACTTAGATAAGACTCAATTCTTCATCCTTCATTCTCAATTCCTTTTTATCCTTTACAACTTAGAGCCTCACTCTATTTATACAATCCCATGGTCCACGGACCATGGGTAGATCTCTAAAGCCGACATTACATTTACAAAAATGAGGGCGGACAACCCTGTGACTTATTTACAAGTTTGCGCTCCGCGCCCACAAAACGCAAAGCCTTTATATCGGATTTAGTCAAAATTTGGGCTTTAAGCCTCAAAACTTCCCTTGGGGGATCTCACACACAACACCAGTCCATACCTCTTGTGGAGTCTTATCCTCCAACATTGATGAAGGTGATCTATTGACTAGCTAACATGCAGTCTTCACGACCTCTGCCCATATTTCCTTTCCTAACCCATCACCATTGAGCATGCTTCTTGCCTTTCCATCAACTTCTTGTTCATTCTTTCTACAACTCCATTTTGCTTAGGTGTGTATGGAGTGGCCTTCTCTCCTTCTATACCACACTTCTTACAGAACTCTTCAAATTCCTTCTTACAAAACTCTCCACCATTATTTGTCTTCAACATCTTTATCTTCTTCTCTATCTGGTTTTCCACCAAAGCCTTAAATTCTTTAAACCTGTCAAAGACTTCAGATTTCTTCCTAAGGAAATATATCCATTTATTCCATGAGAAGTCATATATAAATGATACATAGTAGCCTGACTTACCCAGTGATGGAACTGATACAGGTCCAAACACATCACTGTGCACAAGCTCTAATATCTGTTTTGCCCTCTTAGCACTAGAGGGGAAACTCACCAATTTTTCTTCTGATATACACAATTTTCACATAAATAAAAATATAGAGAGAAATTAGGCATACCTTCCTCCATACCATTACTATGAAGTATTCAGAGGCCCTTCTCTCCAATATTTCCAAGCCCTTGATTCCATAGCATGGTCTTTTCTCCAAATACCAATAGATTTTATGCTCCACTTTCAGGAACCACAGAACTATTGCACCCATCAATAACAGTGCTACCCTGAAGCTTGTATAGAGTTCCAATCCAAACTCCCCGCGTCAATACTAGTGCTCCCCGAACCATCTTGCAGGTATCTTTCTCGAACACTGTTTTTACACCTGCATCATCCAACTTGTTTACAGGAATTAGCTTTCTGGCCAATGCAAGAATATGTGGAACACCAGGAAGTGTTCTAATCCTTCCACCTTGCAACTTCAACTTGAATTTTCTGTGACCAATAATTTTAGGCTTCCTGTCATCCCCTAAGAAGACATCACCACCATCATATTTCTCATACTCACACCACCACTCTCTATGGCGAGTGAAGTGAAAGGATGCACCTGAGTCAATCAACCATGCCTCATGAACTACATGTGTACTTGAAGAGGAAGCCAAGTACACATCCCCACCTTCATCTGAGGTTCTTTTCACCTCTGTAGAAGAAGCATCATCAGATCCCTTTCCTTTCTCAGGAGCTTTAGATTTACATTCCTTTTTGAAGTTCCCTTCCTTTCCGCATTTCCAACACCCCTTTATAGGTTTTCTTGGAGATTTAGATCTCCCTATAGATTTAGATCTCCCACTCGAGGAATTATTTTTGTTTATGTTCTGGGACCGTTCTTGTACAGACAAGGCATTACCATTCTAGCCCTCCATATTTTTCCATCTCATCTTCCCCGATAACAAGGAAGAGACTATTTCATCAAATTGCAAGGCAGTTGCATTGCTACCTATTGCAACAATCACACTATCCCACAAATCTGGTAGAGAACACAACAAACTGATGCACTTATCTTCATCTAAAATTTTAATATCAACAGATAATAACTGGCTTACTACAATATTAAATACATTTAGATTCTTTGCCACTGAGTCTCCATCTTTCATCGTCATGTTATACAACTTTTTCCGTAGGAACAGTTTATTCACCAAAGACTTAGATTGTTACAAAGTCCCTAAATTGTCCCATAAAACCTTCGCCAAAGCTTCCCCTGATACATTCAGCAATGCTGAATCTGAGACACACAATCATATTGTGCTCTTTTCCTTCCGATCCAACTTCGCCCAGTCCTCAGCTGACATTTTTGTTGGTTTAGTACCCAGATCTACTACGGTCCACTGATCTTTATCGACCAACAGATCCTCCATCTTGAGTTTCCAAAACTCAATACTCTGACCATTAAATTTCTCGATCTCTATCTTTCCACTTCTCTCCATATTCTTTCACCACAGGAATTGATCCCACAGATCTCCCACTAAACAAGGTCTACCACAGGCCCGACCAAAACCCGTCAGCAGCAAAGGCGACCCCTTGAAGCCAAAATAGATTTGATACCAAATGTAGTTTTTAACCCCATACAGAAATTACCCGCAAATGAATTCTTAAAAGAAGAAAATAAACAATGGTGAGAGCATAAAACATAAAACATATATACACAAAGATTTTCCCTTGGGTCTTAAAACTAGGACTACTAGATCGATTTTTCATTATATTCCTTTCAATGATACAATACATATATATACACGTCGAAGCATCCATAAATACCAATCCATTAACCCTAGATTATAACATAACCATAGTTCCCTTGACCGAATCTACAAAATACCATGGACATAAAACCATCATGCCCAAAAAGATTTGCGAAATCCATGCACAAAACCATAGGTAGGTCCGCCCACCTAATATAGGGTCCAAAAAAAAAATTCTTGAGCTGCTACCCTTGACCCTGTTCAAGGGGGCTACTACCCCTCTGATTACCCCCGATGGGGGAAACCCCCCCCCCTTGCTACGCCCGACGCAACATACAAGGCGGGGGCCTCCGCCCCCATCCCGCCCCCTGCCCCGGGCCCCCCCCCCCGCCCCCCACCCCCTCCCCCACACATGGGGTAGTCGTAGGAATAATATAACACACACCCAACATTCTTGATAGCATTAAAAAGAGAATGGTGCTATTTGCATTTCTTCTATACTTACACAACTTACCAACCTAAGAATATTTCTGACCTCCAAACAAGAACTCTAACCCTAAAAGTCTAATGTTTTGAATAACAAACATGAAAATGCAAATGTGGGATGCAACATCACCTTTTTTTAGGGTTACAATTCTATTTTTTTCAACTATGGCATTAGAAACCAAATATCAAGACTGCTAAAAAAACTCAAATTTCCAACATTGGTGTTACCAACATCATCTTCTTTTCTTTAGGGTTCAAACTCTAACATTTTTAAACCATGAATTTCAGTCAAATATGATGAGTATGAAAACACCTTGAAAATCATCACCTAAATCAAAAAGTGGTTCTACTCACAGCGTTTTTTTTTCTTTTATAAGTTTCAAAAAATAGCTCATTTGAAATCTTAGTTTGAAAAAGCTATACCTTTATCACCCAAATTTAAAAATAAACTATCAAATTAAAGCACTATTACCATTGGAAATCCATTTTTAATCCACCATTAAAATGACAACATTTTTTAACCAAGTTTACAAAATCATAGAAAAAACCCACCACGCACACATATATGACTTTAAAAAAAAATCAAATATAAAAAACCAAAACTCTCAATTAAATAAATAAATATTCACGACATTAAAAAATAATTAAAGAAATTATTTACCAAGATAAATAAAATAGAATAATTTAATAATTAAAAAAAACACGCATATATAATTATTTGAAAATAAAAATTACGGAATAAAACAATTATCATATTAGAAAGTATTATATAAACTAATAAATTTAATGTTCGAAACCCATGTATCCAAAAAAAAAATGAAAAAATAAAATAAAAAACCACAAAACAATACAAAATAGGCCACAAATGACAACGGCATCACCCCATCATCGGCTGCTAGTTTACGATTTGCTATATATATTTTCCACCGTGCACCGCTTGTCATTTCCTTCCATATAACACAAAATTAGCAACCAATAAAGAGGGCATAACCCCATCAATCCAAAATTGACAACAAATAAAGCCGGCAAAACCCCAATCAATCGAAGTTTGGCCACTGATAAAGAGGGCGTAAACCCAATGGAGTTGTCTATAATGCGACTTTTTGGAGATTCCGGTGACGGAATCCGGCGGAAGAAATGAGGTTAAATCTTGATTTTTAGCAGTTAAAATGGTTTTTTAACTGCATATTTGGATTCAGCGCCCTGAAAAACCCCTGGGAGCCATTGATTGTGCAGAAACTAGCTATCAAACTTGGATTCCAATGAATTCCTGCCGGATTTTGACCCGAAAAAATTAACGGAAAGGCTTTCAAAAAGTCGCGTTATAGACTACTGCAACCCCAATCATTTGCTGCAATTTTTTTTTATTATTTCTGTTGTGTTTTTGTCATGGTGCACCATATATGATGGGATGAGGGGGCAATGCTCTCATTTTTTGTGTTTTTTTTTAAATGTTTTGTGTTATGCATTTATTTTTATAATTTTTAAATTTATTATTATTTATTATTTTTATTATATTTATAAAAAGTTAAAGGTTTTTAAGTTAGATTTGTGATGTTTTTAAAATTTTTAATAAATTTTTATTCATTTATTTAAAAATTTATTATAGTTTAAATTATTTGTAAGTTCATTGTTTTTTAAATTAAAAAATAAATAAATTCTATCACTTATATATATATATAGTTAGTTAGTTAGTTACATGAACTTTGTATTGTTTATCTTGATGTTTCATTTTCCTTTTTTATTTTGGTTTTTTCACAATAGTGTGGTTCATTTATCACTTACATTATTCGACATAACTCTAGTTCAAAGTGTATAACTTGAGTTGTTGGATGTATTTTTTCCCTTCATATTTTGTGATATTGTTGAGTTTTGTATATTTTTCTATCCTTGAGGATATCAGCTCGACTAATTTGTTTATGATTTTGTAATACGCGAATTATTGTAGATTTTTGCTAACTTTTTGAGCCCTTAGTTTTCTAAATACATTCTCTCAGAGACGGGAAAGGTGTTGGATATTGGATAAACCAACACTCCCGGTGTGTTTTTTGACATGGACTAACCGCCTGTCGTGGATCGTTATCGCTGGTGATGCGATCGTTGACTAACACCTGTGGCTTTTGGTCTAACGACAATCGTGATGCCCAACAAGTGGTATCAGAGTGTAGGTCACGAGTTCGATACACACCCAAATCACATTGCAGGGGAGGTTGTTGGACATTGGATAAACCAACGCTCGCGTGTTTCATGACATGGACTAACTACCTCTCATGGATCCTTATCTCTGGCAATGCGATCGTTGACTAACACCTGCAAGTTTTGGTCTAACAACAATCATGATTCCCAACAAAAGGGCCTATATAAATTGTTATGTCAAGGGTAAATGAGGGATTCAAAAATAGAACAAGATATCTACATATTGTTACGTTGAGACTACCATTGCTAAAGGAGGAGACAAGGATTATAGGTTGGAGAGGAGAGATCTCATTTGTTGGTATATCAGTGTATCATTTTGCTATTATAATGAAAGTCAATTCCCTTTCCATTATATTGATTTCCTTTAATTATCAGATGTTATTCATTGGTTTTTTATTATTATCACGTCAACATATCTTATAGGAAATATGTTAGGTAGCCTTGTTGATTATATGTGTGGCTTTGACACTTGGGAGATGGGAGTGAAGAAATTTCTAGTGTACTCCTTTAGGTTGGTTGCATTAAATAACAACCTCTCTAGTTAAGAGATATCATCCATCCTCCATCCTTTGCAATTTCTATTTTTTTTACATATGTTAGGGATTAGTCTAATTGTAGTTTATTTCACACACATGTCTGATCAGTCTTGGGCAAGAATCACAGAGCAACAAATCCTTCTCACTCAATACTTTTAGTTACAATGGAATTGACGACTCCGCTAGGGAGTCTAACCTTAGTGTTGTCCATCTCCTATTTTGCTTTCGATTTTGGATTTATGTTGTCTCTAAGCCTTCTCTGACATTTTTCAAATTTTTCCGGTTGCTTTTCAAACTAATTTGCTTCACATATTATTATATATGGCTTTGATTTGAGTTTTAAATGCGTGCTGGTTGAATTACAAAGCAAACTTCAAAAACGTTGCATATTGTACACTAAAAACCTGCAGTCTTCTATATTGTTTACTGACATTTAAAGTTGCATCATTATTTTAAATTTCAAGTTTTTGAATGATTTATGCTTAGATCTCTATCTTTGTTATTAGATTTTTTCTTTGTCATATATTGAGGTTCATATTTGCATCATATTTTCTTCAGAACATCCCTTTCTAGGTTAGATTTAATCGATTTAATCGATTTTTAAATTTTGGTGCTTTCATCAAAGTTGTTTTACTTCATTTTGGTTATTTTCATTAGCACTTTTTCCTCTAGTTGGTTGTTCTTGTGAAATACTAGGCCTCAGAGGTCTAATTGAGTCTTTTAGAGTTGTCCACTTAATCAAAATTGAAAAATTCTCTTTTGTTTCCATACTTCTCCAGTCTTGGCCTTGAATTAGCGTTTGTATTTTTAACCTTTAAAGATGATTGTTGCTGCGTGAGTTTGTTGTTTCCATTGAAATATAGTCCTAAAACTTTATCTTCACATTAGTTTTCTATTTTTTAGTTTTTGATAAACTGCTTTTGATGGTATTTTTGTTTCCAAATCCAAGTTTGAGTTTTTGAGTGCTTGGTGTTCTTGCTTGCTTTTAGTTTAAACTCTTTTTTAGATTCTCTTTTAGTTGTTTTATGGGTCAATTTATGTTATGAATTTAGTGAGTTTGAAGAGTGAAAATGGAAAGTGTGTGATGTTGTTGTCTTTCTTTTCAAAAGGAAAAATACTCTCTTCCATTCTGTAGCTAGATTTCATCAAATGAAAAAGCGAAAAATAACATTTCCATCCAGCTTGCATTAAGATTGGTCCTTGAGTATTTACACCATATAAGTTGCACACTACTTCCCCATGAGTAAATAACAACCATAAAATAAAGGTGTAATGAAATTAATTAGATATTTTTCATTTTACCAAGTAGCACACCAACGATAACTTAGGCTAGGATCTTGGATTAGGGGACTGACGTAAACTCTCCAAGACCATAAAAACAAATCTAGTACCTTGAGGTAGGGAGAGAAAATCATTTGTAGTAGCACGTTGTCTGGAAAGTCCTTCTCACATAAGGCTTATTCATGAGGTCACATTAGGGCTAATAGAGTGATCTCCCCCACTTTGTTTGTTATGTGTATCATTGATGTGCAAATACTCAAGGGAAGTACTTGAGAGGTGCACGAATCAATTTGAGCAATCTCATAGGAGGTTTTGGGAACAATTTCCCCTCCTTTTCATGTAGACCGAGTTTTCGACTATTCATTTAGGTTGGGTTTCTATGCATGGTAGACTTAGTTACCATAATCCTATGTGTCTTATACAGGTGATGGTGAGGGGGATACCCTTTCTATACCCATGGAAAACATTGGTCAAACTCACTCAGACCTCTAGTTGTCTACCCCATGACTATTAAAGGTACTTATGCTTGGTCTAAAATGACAGTTAAGCAAGTCACTAACATAACTATCCCAACCACATATTCATTATCAACTTGGGCCATAATCAACCAAGCTTGAATAGTGGGAAGATCCCTTTTTTTCTCTCTTGCTTTGTGTGTGCATGAATACTTAGATTTGCTAGTGTGTGTTGTTTAGCCTGAGTTTAATTGGACATTGGGTTGTCTTAATTAATTAATGTTAATAATAAAATATATTCACCATGGATGACCAAAGTATTCAATGTTCTCATAGAGTTTTAAACCTTTATCCTTAAGAGGAAGGTACACCACCTAGGAGATGTAGGATAGCTTTGGAAAGGAAGGACTTAGGCCATAATCAGATTGAAATGGATAACCTTAGTCCTCGAGGGGAAGACTTTGTTACTATTGAAGTAGTTGATGAGATTCGACTACCACACCCAATAGGCATTTGATCGACGTTTTTGGCCTTGTTCTAGTGAAACTGAGACTTTATGGTTATGAAACATTTTCTTTGTTCTCTCATCATATATTTGGTGAGAGTAGTACTTCTAACATGGGGTATATGGGTCCCTCATTACCTTCTACATCAATAATATCTTCTATCACTTCATCCTTACAAACACTTAGTGTAACGGGGTCCACTCCTCCTATTTTGACAACACCTCTATCATCTTCATGGGACATTCCACCAGTCACAACTATGATCCATACAATTTTACTGACTTTCTCTGTATCTATGCCTTCATTCACCTTTATGTTTGGAATGGGGGAAAACCCTAGTCCAAGAGTGAGAGCTAGGATATTTGTACCTAGCTCATCTATCTCAATGGTTCTTTCATTTATATTAGAGAAAATTTCAACCTAAAAGTGGCCTCCTATGGGAAAATAGTAAAATAAGAGTTAAAATAATAAAATAAGAGTTATTAATTTTGGAGGGAAAAGAAGAAAACTACCTTTTTTAAATTGTATTTTGTCTTATCTCCTTATATCTTTACTCAAATTTCAAGTCCTGACTCTCATTAGATGCAGATTTAAATTCCACATCCAATGAATACCCATTATGCATACTTTTGAGAAGACCCACATTGATAAAAGTTGAAGATACACTAAAAAAGCATGTTCAACACATTTGATTAATGTATCTTCGTTTTTTTATCGATGTGGGTCTTCTAAAAAGTAAGCATAATAGGTACTCATTGGATGCAGAATTTAACTTTGCATCTAATGAGTGTTTATACTTGAAATATAAGTAAACCTATACAAAGATAAGCCAAAATTACAATTAAAAAGTGTAGTTTTCTCCAAAATATCTACACGTGCTTCTCTAAATTTAAAGGATTTTGATTGATTTACATATTATGACATGAAAAATTCATGGGCACTTTTAAGGTGAAATTTCCTCTAATGATACTTGCATTTCTACATCGGCAAACAATGAGAGGAGATCTACCTTTTCTTTTATTGGGGCTAGGGGGAAAAAATGTTTTTGGAGGATCATATCCACTTTGGAGTAGTTCTTAGTTAGGGGAGACACATTTATTTTAGGGTTCCTTTTCCTTTGGAGGGGCTAGTTTACCGGAGGGCACTAACCCCATTAGTAACACTTTTCCAACCAATTCATATGGTGTTTCTTTTGCATAGGGAAGTATTTCCTATAGTGTCAGGTACAATCCCATGAGTAGTCATGCTTTTGGCAGTCCTTTGTTCTCTAGGAGAACTTAACCTAGAGTTCTTTCACTACATCTATTTTCCTAGGAACTCAATTTTATGGGATGAACTATAACCTTTGTCCACATTCATCCACCATTAACTATGTTATGGGCGGACCATATGGTTTTGTTAGGTGGTCCTTTCCTCCCTCTTGATTCATTAACCAACATCAGCTTCCATTACTAGAATTCCTTGTTTTCCATATTTGGATAAGCATAAAAATGACCCCATATTCCATGATACTAAGTGGGCACCAGTTCCTGTTAAACTACCTTCTGATACCCCTAATTTTGATGGGAAGCGAGGAGAAAACCCATCTGCACCACATCACCACCTACCATCTGTGGTCTTCTTCTAATTATATCGTGGATGATAATGTGAGGTTATGACTTTTCCAAAGTTGACTAGTGATGTTGCTACATGGTATATTGAACTTGATAGGGCACGTTACAGTGATTTCTCTTCCTTTGCTAGTAATTGTTTGCATAATTTTTAGTTACCTTCATGGCAGGATTTTAGGACTCGCCTTTTTTCTACTTTTAAACAAGATAACTCTACTCACATATCTGATCATATTCATGAGTGGAGGATATGTAAGAGGTTAATAAGAACTAAAATCCCTAATGACTTGCTTAAAGACTTGTTTACTTGATCCTTATTGCCACATATAGCCAACAATGTCACTATGGGGGGGGGGGGGGGGGGGGGGGAGCTACGTAGGAGCAAGCAATTTTATGTACTTAACATCTTAACTTGATTTTTATTCTCATTTGAGAAATTTTTATGGAGTTATTCCTTATGCTCCTAGACTTTCAACGGATCCACAATAACCTAAGCTGGGACCACGCTCCGATGGTGTCTTCGGTTTGGTTAATTCTAATACTCTCAGCTAGTTAGATTTTCAACTAGGGAAATTGGGTGTTACATTGTGAGCTCCAACAAATGCATTTTGTTCTTAAAAAGCATTGTCTTCTAGGAAGATTGAAGATGTTCTCATGATGAAGTCCACAACACCTAAGAATCCTCAAAAACCTGGTAGTAAAAAGAAATGAAAAAACAAGAGACTAACATAACCAAGGTGGGGGCATAAAATAAGGACATTGTAAGGTTAAATTACCTTGTAAGATTTTTCAAGGAGGTCATTTAGCTCGTGATTTCCCATGTATGGATGAAGTCCATCGTCTCCTTGCACCATCAAAATCCACCTAATAATTGGTTGGTTTGATGTAACACCCTTGTCTACACTACTATTGTAAACATAGTAGCAAAGGCTACGCTAGTGTCATGACAACCATGCCCTTTGAAACCTAAAATAATAATTAAGATTAATTAATTGATGTAATTGAAGCTTGGAGCACCTTACAAATCCTTAGTCCAAAGAAGATGTTGTTGGATTTTCCCTGATACCTAAAAAGCCACACCATTATCTATTGAGTATGTTGTACACCTAAAACTGAAAAAATTCAACCCCCTATTTTGAATTATTTAATGTAATGATTAAAAAAAATATAAAATTATATTTCAAATATAATATTGAAAACACATTTAAAACGTTATATTTATAATTACGATTTAAAATATAATTTAAAGTTTAACTCTTTATAATATTAATCATAAATGATATCATCTTCCAAATTAAATTAAATTGTATCCATGGCCCTAAATGTTATATTTTTCTTAATTAAAATAGATTAGATTTAATGGATGACACTAATCACAAGTAAATTCCTCCTTCAATAGACTTACTCTTCATTGATTTCCACCACATTGAACTAACTCAACCACATTGATTGCCACCGTTGTCTTCTCAAAAAAGAAAGAGGCATCTTAAACAATGTCTATATTCTAAAGAGACATGGGAAAATTAGTTTATAAATATGAGTAGAAGAAATTATAAAGGAGGCTTCTCCCATTCTGGTTTCCCAGTCAGTACTTGGAAGAACCATATAAATCTCTTGGTATCAACACCATGGAAAGAAAGATCCCAGATTGTTTGTCTAAAAATATTGAATCAATCTTGCTGATAGAACACCCACAACATCCTTAGACCACAGATCTAGCTAGAGGTGCTTAGTTGCACTACAATTCACAGTGTAACTAAGAGGAAGTCCCTCCTCCTGTGGCGTGTCGAATCAACTAAATAAAAAATTTACCTTTGTATGGGAATTTCTAGTCTGTGTATGTGAATTTCAAAATTTTAGTACACCTATGAGTCTATGCACTTATGATGATGTGGGTTGCACTATTCATTTCCTTGTGCTATATATAATCACTTGAATTTTATTTATAGAGAGAATGTTAACTAGGATGATCAGTCTTGTTATTGTCTCTCCTCTCGATCTTTTAAATTACAATATATATGTATTCATATAATAAATTGTAATACCTATCCTCTATGCGTTTTAAATTTCAATATATATATTCATATAACTACCTGTATTACCTGGCCTCTTTGTTTTTTTAATTGCAATATAAATGTATTCATATAAGAACATATATTATTGTTAATTTCCCATGAAGGTGGTGTAAACATTTAGAGGATGCTACCTGATTCCTTGTTAGATTAGTATTTACGAATGCCCATCTTGAGATTTCTGACGAGGACTTCTATCTTTGGGAAATGAGATTCCTTTTTTTCTTCAGGGAAGTGATAGGTACCTCAAGTGTTTCTCCATACACATATTATTTGACATAAGATTCTATAGATCACCATCCAAAACATAGTCTATTTATATATCTCATCTCACACTACTAACCTCCTATATACTTTAGTTATATTGATATATGATGTTCTCTATTCCCATATATTGGCATGGTTATTTGTGGTAGCTTTAGTACAATCTTCCCCTTTTAATTTATCTCATTTATGTAACAAATTGGGCATAGTTATGAAAAGTCAAATTTATCCAAATTGTTGAATATATATATAATTTATGATTTCACCAAGTATTCCAACCTTTTTAACAACTATAGCAATGCAGAAGAGATATACCTGGTTGATTATCATTGATAAGAGCATTAAACTCTTGGTTTTAACTCGCATTAAGAAGGTTTGAACCACCATTTTCTAGTGACAATTTCATTAAAATATAATTTGCAAGGACCAGAGTTATTTTTAATATTAACATTCAATGGTGTACCCTACACTTTTCAAGGAAACTTATTAGCTTCAAAGAATTGTTTTCTACATGTTTATGAACACTATCTTTCAAAAACTATTTGATATAAATTATTGTGACTTTAAATATATTAATATGGTTTGGTGAGCATCAATGGTTGGAATTACTTACGTGGCCACCTACTTATATGTATATGTGACTACATTTTATGAGAGCCCAAAGTAGAGGTAAGCAAGTGTAAGGTAATGCACATACCCAATGGTAGAATAGTTTGGAGAGAGGAGATAAAATTAGAGATATGGTACTTGATTATTTAACACATAAAAGGAAGCAATTTTGTACAACTTGTTCATTTAATTAATTAGAGTCTATCTAAACTATATGTGACAAATAAATGACAAATAAATTTATTAACGTGAGTGTGAGATATCCAGGGACAAAACGAAGAGATTATACGTAATATTGTGCCTCAACTGGATATATATATATATATATATAAAACGTATAAGACATTTGTTCATATACATACACACATTTGAAAATCGATGTTCAAATAAATTTTCATTCGAATATACATTTATATAGTGGTATTTATGGTTCATATATATTCAAGAGTCACTTAAGTGTTATATCATGGTTTATATACATTATTGTTTGATAAATAAGTTCTGATATCAAGGTTACCATATGTCACTTAATTTAAAGCAAATTTTTTTTTGGTCGCACGAAGCATTTAATTACTCACTATAGATTAAGTGATGAATTTCGTATGAAAGTGGTAGTTTGCAGGTAACAATTTTATAACACTTACACATATCATCTAATATTAAACATTCCACTTTGGTTAAATGCAAAATATATCCTAAATAACAAAACTACCACATACACTTCTTCCATAACAAGAAGAATACCACTGTGGCTTCCACCTCTTTCAAACAGTACTAAATCCACATAGTTCTGATCGTGCTCGTCAAAGCATTTGTTAGTGGTATTTGAAACATGGTATCTAGTAGTATTAGTCAAAACACGTCCATTATATTGAAAATAAATAATAAGTACAAAACAACTAAACAAATAATCAAATATTGTCGCTAATTACATTTAAAATGTTATTCACTTTTGTCATGATGCCAAGTTTTGGTTTTTTTTGTGAGAACTCAAAAAGAAACCTAGTCATTTTATGGTAACAACGTGATCTCTTTTATTGGGTATTGGCATCTATCAATTATTTATCATATTTGTCATATTTGGATTATATTTAAGTGACATGACTTCTTTGAATCCATGTAATTTATTTTGTACTTACTAAATGTTATAGTGTTTTTTTATTACAGATAATCGTGTTAGGTATATATAGGTATATATATAATTGAATGTATATTTTGAATAATTGATTATTTAATATAAGATAATGTTTTTTTTTTGTTAGTTAAGACTAATCTAAGTACCCATGGGGATTTGAACCAGTGACCTATTGCAAGGAGTGCCTTAACAACACACCCATTCACCGTCAATCCAAAGCCCTGTGGGCATATAAGATAATGTTATTATTTATCTAGCTAATTTATATTATAATTTATTAAGTGTTAATTTTTTAAAATGTTTTAGGAATTTTTGATTATTTTTAAATTTTTTATCATTTAAAATAAGACTAAGTTGAAAATCCCCTCAAAATATAAGTGATATGATAGGTAGTGTTAAATAATGTCATATTTGTCTCACCCATTCTCTACACAAGCACAAAAAAATATGGTTGAGCGAGCTCCTCCACCTATTTTTGGGGAAACAGGGGGCAACATAATAGTTCTACAACCTATGTAGCTATCCATCCATATAATGAAAAAGTTAACTTGTCTATGAGAGCTAAGTCTTAGAACACTCTTGATTTAAGTTCCACTTCTAAGGAATTGTTCATCCCTACTATGGCCACTAGACCTCTCACACTAGAGAAGCCTTTGGTACTGAAACATTCACCAAGTGTGTTCTCCATAATTTGACAAATGGACCTAATGCATGGGCTGCTTAAAACGACAATATCATTAACGATTTAGCCCAAACACCTTGTCACACGTTTGCTCTAGAAGTATTGTAGGGCTTCCTTATAAAATGCAAGGCATTATTCACTACTATCAGAGGGTTTAACTCCTTAGAGTCTAATTTGATCACAACAAAAGTTGATGACCCTGATTTTAGACTTGCTCATTAGGTCATTTCCAAATCTTGGTGCATGTTTTTAGATTTCGAACATCCCAAACACTTGTGGATGAGGTACCTTCTACTTGAGTGACGTCTGTGTCATGATGGAATTGATTCTCCAACACTAGTTAAGTCAAACACTACTCTTCAAGGCTTTTATGGTCATACCTTTATTCCTCAAGTTCTCCTCCCTTCATTTTCCATTGAGTTAAGGGGGGAAATCATGCATGTTGATGTTGACATTGTTAATACTCCGTTAGACTATAAATTTATCTTTGGCCATAGTTGGTTCTATGCTATGACCATTGTAGTGTATTCACTATTTTTTTTGCCTAACTTTCCTCATGAAGAAAAGGTTGTCACATTCAATTATTTAAAATATTGTGTGTCGTAAACTAATAATACTATCATGGGAACTTTTGTGCCATATGTTGGAGATAACCCTTTGTTTTATGAGAGTTTTTGTGCGAGACTTTTCAAAATCCTGTCAATTATTTGTATCTTTCCTTTACCCCCGCTTGATTCTCCTTCTTCAGTTCCTTCTATTCACATGATCTCTTTCATCACCTGTGGACCCCATCTTTCTCTTGAAACTTATATGGTGCCTTCTCCTCTAGAAAAAGATAGATATGGTTAGAAAATTCCTTTAATTCCAATTGAGCTTGCTAGTCAATGTATCTAGTTGGCATCTGAATATGCTAAGTAAAGTGAAACACCACATTAACCACTCGATGATTATCTTAGGCCTATTTTGGAAGTTGACCATTCACCTTCTTGTGACTTTCATGATAATCAAATTCTTATTGGTGAAGCCATTATGGAAGCCATATGAGCATTAGATCATCCATGAGGGGCTCTTCACCATCGAACCTGTTTTTTCTGTGAGTAGATAACTGAGATGAGTCATCTAAAATCCTAGCTTTCTATGGCAATGATGAGTGGTCCAATTCCCCCATTTTGATTTAGCTTGTTTCCTAATAGGATAACTTGGTGAACATCTAAAATACTATACCCATTAAAATTATTATGAAATTAGGTGTCATGGAAAATATTATTATTAGAGCATATTACACCACTATAGAGATTAAAGCTTACACTACCCTTTTCAAGGAATCACATGGCATATTTCCCTTCTTTTATGAAGATATTCCTGGTATTAACCCCTATATTTTCCAACATGAGATCAAAACATACAATGGAGCTAAGCCTATTTGACACGCGCTCTTACTGGTTAATCCTCAGAAAGAAGTTCCTAGCAAAGAAAAGTTTCAAAAATTGATAGATGTTGGATTTATTTATTTGATACCCTTGGTAGTATGGGTTTCTAATCCTCTTCTCGTTCACAAGAAACATGGGATAATTAAGGTTTATGTGGCTTATAGAAACTTAAATTTGGTTTGCCTCGAAGATAATTATCCCACACCATTTATCAACCAAATTATCAATGAATATCCTACAAATTCTATATTTTCCTTGCATATGGTTTCTCTAGCTATATTCAAGTCCAAATCCAACTAGAGGATCAATGCAAAACTTATTTTATCTCTTTAAAGCGAATATTTTCATATCGAAAATTTCCTTTTCGTATCAAAAATGTTGGTCCCACTTTCTAGGATGCCATACCTTATGCTTTTGATGATATACAACACATAATTAAATTTTATCTTAATGATCTTACCAATATATATTTACTTTGTGAGTATTATAGGCCATTTTGTCACATCCGATTAGCGAGCCTCCTAATGGGTTCAATCAACATCATTTTCCCCCTTGTTATCATATTTCACAAAGCCCTAAGCATGTACCTTTCATTTCCAAGATTTTCAACCTTAAACTGTAGCACCTGAGCCAGTTTAAGGAACAACGCTCCCTATAATCCTACTCGGGCACATTCACCTACAAGTTGCTCCACTATGGCATGTGTTGATCACCAGTAGGTTTCTCCCCTTTTCACCTGCATTGGTTCTAGAAATCCAGGAGAATGACCAGGATTCTAGAAGCTTCCCCTTCTAGGAGTTTCAAGAATTTGTTACAACTACTTACCTTGGATAAAACATTTGAATCCTATCCATCCCTACATTGGAATTTTCACCACTTTTCCTTTGATCCTATCCTTCCATCAAAGGTGCATCTCTTACCCTAGAATGGTAATCGGATAAGAACCCCAAACTTACCCTACTTCTTTATATATTCTCAACCTTTTATGTGGTTGGGGGTTGGATTTTGGAGAAAAATTTTTCCCTTATGATGCTATAGTGAGTGGTCACCATCTCATGCATTTAGGGTGATTGGAGGTGCACATTGTGATAAGGAGATGACAAGTCAACAACATGGAGGAGCTCTTCTACAAGATCAACTACTACTTATAGTTGTAGTATCCTTCCATTTATATTAGTGCAATCAATTCATTATTTTCTAATATGTGATGTGTTATTTCACTTATTTCAATACCTTGTTGATGTATTGATTGAAGTACTTAGATGATATTGCATAGATGTTGCAATTTCTTGGCTTGTGTTATTTGGTTGTGAAGGTTCTAATTTTGGTAATGAGAGGCGTAATTGGAGCTTCCAAGCTAAATATGGAATGAAGCATGCAAAGGATTATAGGTAGGTCTCATTCCATCATATACTTAATTTAAGGAAAGCATTGTGTTCCTTGTTTCTATATTGTTCTAGGGTAGCCACTGACCTAGGGGAGATAATTTTGTCTACGGCTGTAGATCCCATATAACAAATTAACAACCATATTTGGGAACAGATTATTCCCTTGGTGGTATCCTTGTCACTTGTGTTTGATTACTTCCTTGCCAGACATTTGTTGTATCATCCAACCAAGAACATACCTAGGAAGTGTTTCATTGAACTATTTTTGCAATTTTTGTGTCGGAAACCTCTTTCCCAGGTCCAACGCACCCCCTATGCCTTTGACAAAGTGATACACCTCACCCTAGCCCACTCTACACCAGCATTGCAACGCACTGGTGCCTCCTTTGCATCATCATTGACCCTTTTTTTTGCATGAAATTTTCCTTGGTTCTTGAGTCTCTGTTTGGTCAACCTTCTTCTAGATGAACTTCCCTGAGTCTTCAATGTCTTGTGGTCTCTATAAAGCCTCCATTTGGTTTTTATATATGTTTTTTTCCCTTTGGTAAGAATTGGTTTTGATTTTTCTTTGTTCTTATTACTTGGTTGCTTGCAAACTAATTTCATTTGATTACTGACTGCTTAGACGAATTGTTGTTTTAGTATTGATTTTGAAAAGTGTAATCAAATCAGTAATTGAACATTTGCATCTTAGTTTCCTCCATTTTGAAAATTAAGGGTGGTGAAAAGAAAAAAAATTCATCGCATTTAGGGTTTTTCATTTACATTAGCATAAGAATAGTTGCATTGGAATGGAATTTGCATCATGAATCTTGTTTGCTACATAGATGCATCTTGACTATTTTTTCCCCTTGGTAGTTAGATTTTCATTGAAAGAGAAAAGGTTTCTATTTTCTCATGCTAGATTTGCATTTTAGGATCTTTAGGTGACATTCATGGTGAGCCCTAAAACTGAAACATAATCAATGATAAACAACAAAATTTATTGAATCAACCTAAGGAGAATTTGTAACATTAACACAAACATTTAGATATCTAGGATAGAGACATGTTTGAGCATCGTTAAACATAGTTTTTTTTGTTGTTTTCCAGTGTTGCATCCCGGGGGTGAAATCTCATTCCACATATGTGGGTGTATATGAATATACTCCATGTGCCTTCAGGTATATTGGTGGTGCTCCACTCACGTAAAGTATATGGGAACGCTCTAATTGAACGATTACACATTAGAAAACACCACTATAGACTACACTCCCACGTACCTTCACGTATATTTTGGGCATCCCCAATAGGTTGATATCCATCCATAGGTGACTAAGTCTACCACCTTGTATACCATGATAAACCAAACACAACATTCGGGTAGATTGATTGTCGTATGTTAAGTCCTTGGTTCACCAAGGTGTGTATTGCAGTTCGTGGTTGCTTGGTAATCCTTTATCTCTACATTACCCTCTTTTTTATTTATTTATTTTTGTGTTAATAAAATTTATTACCCAACATGGAAGAACAAAATCCCCCTCCCCTTCATTCATGTAGAATATAAAATAAGCTTCCACTTCCTCTAGAGGCTACTCCTAATTGTCGTCCTGGAAATAGGCAAACACAAAATAGTAAATCAGGAACATCGAGAACTACTTCTAGCCCTCCACCTGATATTGATCATCCAGAACCATCCATCCCTTTGGGTTTTGAACACAATATTACATGTATTGATGTTGGTGACACTAACACAATTGAAATGGAAGTCCATGAAACTTTGTTACCTGAGGTCATTCAATATGACCTTCCTGAGTCAGAAAATTTTCTTCCTGAGGTTATTGAATTAGAGAAGCCTCAACCATATTTACCTGAGTCTTTTGGACCTTCCTCCTCTCTTCTTTTGTCTCAAATAAAACCAATACAGCTTGGGCCTAACAGTGAACCTCTTCCATATATAATTCTTAGTATTGAGGATATCCCTCAAGAAGAGCCTCATCCTTCTACTCCTATTGATTGGGAAGGACTTCATTTTCATCAAAATGAGCCTTTTCCACCTCCTCAACCTTAGACACAATCGTCTTTATTTGATTTTTTGGGCTTACCCATGGATTTCTTATGAAAATATTCATTGGGATTATTGACCATGACTGGAATTGATTCAAACTCCTAGCCTATGTCCACCACAATGGTTGAGACATCAAGTGCCACATCCTCATCTATGTTTGTAACATCACCAAAATCTTATTTATATGGTGGCCCATACGTCTTGCCTAGCTATCAGTCATTATCTGGTACCTTTTCTAGTGTGGCTTCCAGTCCTTATACCTCTCCCATGACATCCAATTCAAGAATAATGTTTGGTACCTCTATTATGAATGCCACATAGTCTACTCCTCTTCCTCCATATACACCTGCAATAGAGTAGCATTTTGGCCATTATATCAGTGGGAAAAGCTACCCTCAATGGACCAACCCTCTTTATGTTGGGTACCGGCCATTTGGATCATAGTTGCTTCCATCATCCCCTCCTCCCATGACAGGGGGGAAACCTATTTTTGGTATACCTCAATATGGTAATCCACCTAGTTACAATCCTCCTCATCTTGTAACGAATTCCAGTGTTTAGCAACCTACTTTACCCATACAACTTGGTTCATATTGGGATCGATTGTTGAATTCTCAGAATGTACCACCTTGGTCGCAAATTCCTACCTATTCCTTCTTACCTCAAAAATCTCAAATACATGTGAGCCAACCTTTACAACCCATCTCAACAGTGTCTCCCCAAATCCCGATTCATTAATCTGTACAAGGTCCCTCACCTTCTTAATAACTTTCACAAGGTACTCCTCAAGTTTTGGTAGGTCAAATTATTCAAAATTTGGTGCAGTCTCAATCGAACCTATAGCAAGGGGCAATGTAAACTTCGATCGAGCAACAATAATGATCACACCAGTGCCTTCCAAGGCTAGCAAATCCAAACACACCCATTCCAACAGCTCTATCGCCATCCTGGGACTGGCGCAACAAATCCACTTGTATGCTGGTTATGAGAACCCTTCATACTTTGGTAAATAGGTTCCTTATGATCAGAACCATCCTTATCCAGAATGCAAGTGCTTGTTACCCACACTATCTCTTCATATCCAAGTCATCCACCTCCAGACTTTAATAAGTAGTTTCCTTTTTTGGCTACTCTTGAATTACTGGAGTTAACTTAGCTTATTAATGACCCCATTACTCATTTTCCATGGTGGCCGATTATTCCCACTAAGTTGTCTTATGATATACCAAAATTCAATTGGAATCTTAGAGAAGACCTATAGATGCATGTCATGACGTATCATCTACAATGTTCACCCAATTCACTTAATCATGATTCCATTCGACTACGTCTTTTCCAATGAACACTTATGGGTACTGTAGCTAAATGGTATAATGAATTATTTAGAGTGTCGTTTCATGATTTCAACACTTTAGCCACTGGCTTCCTCACACATTTCTAGTTTCCCATCAGATACAAAACTGGAATGAAATGATTGACCAAGTTTAAATAATCAGACTCTACTCACATTTGAGATCCCATTCATGAGTGGATATGCCATCTCCGATTGGTTAATAAATACGTTCCCAATTAATTGTTAGCAGAATTCGTTGTCAAATCTCTGTTAGCTCCCATAATAGAAGATGTGGCCAAAGGTGGAGTCGTAATCGAAGAGAAACTCTTTGCTCATGCTTAATATTTAGATTTATTCTATACTTAATTGGGTACTCTCTATGATAAGATACCAAATGATTCGAGACCTATGAACATTGTTCCTCCTCCACCTGGTAAAGAATATCATGTTGCCGATGGAATTATCAGTTCTTCTAGTTCACAGTTGATGAGTAAACCATCTGGTATTGCTCTTGTCGCTCTTGCACAAAAAAAATCCATCTCATCCTCATGTAGGCTCCTACTTTTAAAATAAATGTCGTCTCATATGATAAAGGAAAGTCTCACCAACTTCCTAGAAGGAAGAATAAAGGTAAAGGCAAGAAAAAGAAAGATTCCTCACCACAGGACAAGTAAACAAATTCTTCTTTTGATGAGAAACGAAAGCCTCGATACCCATGTTTGATTTGTAATGAGGATCACTTTACAAATGATTGTCTACACCATGCTGAAGTGAATCAGTTCCTTAAATCATCCACTTCTCCCTCTATGTTGACCGACTTATTTCCCAATTAGGAGACCCACATGGCTGCCCCAGATGCCTCTTCCTCTAACATAGTTTTGATGCTTTCCTCCTCAAAAATGAAATATGATGTCATGGTGGCCACTCATAGTAATGACTACGGTAATGTGAATACATGAATAGTCAGGATACTGATCAACGTACTAGTTTGGCACCACCTTCATTTGATCTTTTTCCACCTCCAATTCCTACCAAATTGACTATCGATCTTTCAAAGGGTATTATCCGTAAGTTTGCTTTCAATCCTCATTTGAGAGCCTTGAAATTTACAATGTAGTTGAATACTTGGCTTAGTCCCCTTTGAATATGTCAAATCTTGAGGTGTTTCAAAACTTCCCCACGTAATACAAGGCCTTATTGTCAACGATTAGATGCATGGATCCATCAGATTCCATCCTAGTGGTTTTTATCATGAAAACTATACCCCTCGACTACCACCATCTCTATTATAGCTATGGTTTTGGTCCAAGAAGACGATATGTGGACTAAACATCCCATTTATTATCTAAGTTGGAACCTCAACAATACTGTGATCTAGTGTACTCATGTGAAAAAGTTGGATTTCGGATCCATTCAAGCCGTCCAGAGATTTTTCCATTACATATTCCTTTGAAAAACTATGGTGATTTTAGATTGAAACCCTATGACATACATATTTTCATGTCAATTGTTGGGGGGAAAATACTCTAAGTTGATCATTATTCTCTAAGAGTTTGACATGGAATTCATCAAATCCAAGTCGAGAAAATCCTTAGTTTTTGTTGAGCTAATGTACGATCTCCCTTCCCTTGATGTTGAATCTGCATTAGAATATTCCATCCTAGACAGGTCGTTATTCCTGATCTCATCATCTGACCCATGGTATGGAGATTTTCTCATTTATCTCCAGACCCAGACTTTCCGTCCTACTACCTCTCCCTTAGAGTAGCAACGTATTCGATACCAATCCCAAAACTATGTGATTTTCGATGACACTCTTTACCATCGTGGTATCGATAGCATTTTACGAAGCTGCCTCACTCTAGAGGAGGATGAGAAAGTCTTGAATGAATGCCACTTGGGGGTATATGGTGGACATTTATCTAGTTATGCTACCGCAGAAAAAATCTTACACGGCGGTTACTATTGGCCCACCATTTTTCATGACTGTATCCTTGAAGTCTAGAAATGTCATGCATGCTTGATTTATGATAAAAAATTCATTGCTCTGCCTTCTCCTTTGCATCCCATCATCGTTGTTGGTCCCTTTGTGAAATGGGCCATTGATTTTATGACATGTAATCCTCATTCGGTTGGGGGGCATGGTTATATCATTGTCATTATTGACTACTTTACTAAGTGGGCTGAAGAGATGCCTACATTTAATAATACTAGCAAAACTACTGCATACTTTCTCTTCTACCATGTGATTGCTAGGTTTGGTGTTCTGCAAGAAATAGTAATAGATCATGGGAAGAACTTTCCAAATCATATGATGACTTAATTACCTACCAAATTGGGACTTTCACATTAAAATTCCACTCCCTATTATCCTCAGGCTAACAAAAAAGTTGAGGTGATTGACAAAGTTATGAAGACTATGATTCAATGTATGACAGAGGTCCACAAATCAGATTGGCACATGTTTCTCTATGCTTCCTTGTGGGCATACCAAACCTCCATTAGGACTGCTATTGGATTGAAACCCTTCTAGTTGGTGTATGGTATGGAAGCAATCCTACCCATCGAATGTGAAATTCCATCGCTAATTCCTACTACATTTGGAGAGGAGGAGCATCTTTTACATCTAACCTGTTTGGATGAAATCCAGCACAATAACCCATTAGTAAATGACGCCCATAAAAGATGCATTAAAGCGTAATATGACATAAGTGTCAAGCCTAGAATATTCTTGGAAGGAGATCTGGCTCTCTTATATGACCAGGAGGCCGACAAGTTAAGTCGAGGAAAGTTCCAGCCTATGTGGCTAGGCCCATACATTCTCAAGTGATTCCTTGCAAAAGGGGTTTATGAGTTAGTAGATCTCAATGGAGTTCCATTAGTGCAGCCTTGAAATGGGTTGTACCTAAAAAAAATACTATGCTTGATTCCACAGATGGTACACTATGTACATACTATCTATAGGTGTGTTGAGTATGTTTGTAGTGCGTTTTTCAAAGTTTCCCATGGTTTCTATTGATTTTTTTAGTTTTGGTTGCATATGTCAACCTAACTTTAATTGTATATTGGTTATGTCAATGGTGCTAGCCATAGTACTCAAACCTATCCTCTACAGCAT
The DNA here is from genome assembly GCA_000404065.3 of Pinus taeda. Classification (NCBI taxonomy): domain Eukaryota; kingdom Viridiplantae; phylum Streptophyta; class Pinopsida; order Pinales; family Pinaceae; genus Pinus; species Pinus taeda. The sequence goes on from APFE030606834.1 coordinate 74,034, forward strand.
GGGCTATCTTTGCTCTGAATGTTGAGGTAATGAGTATGCAAGGGATTTTCATTGGTTGCTCAACTAATAATATAGTTAAGTATAACACATTGGTTGAGCTCATTTCTGATTCTATTTCACATGGTATCAACCACATAGTCATCAGGATTGACTTAGAAATCGTAGTACTACAACTCATGAACATCTATTCAGTGGGAAATCCCTCCACCTTTGCATGGTTTTGAGAGTGCATCTTCTGGAAAGCCATTTTGATTTCATATGATATGAACATATTTCTATAAATATGAACATGTTAAACGATTCCTTGGCTATTTTTTTTTTTGATCGACATTTTCAAATAATATAAATAAATTTCAATTCACATCACATCATATTGAAAGCATAATAGGAACTAAGTAACCAGAAATATATCTATATATATATATTTTTATATATATAATATATATATATATAATATATTATATATATTATATATATATATATATATATATATATTATATAGTTTGGTTTTACAAAATGTGTGCCCTGAGACACATATGGCTACATCTCCCATATAAAAACTACATGCAAAAAATCTAAGTAGACAAGTCAATGTTCTCATGATAAAACGACAATACACGAGCTATCTTGCACAGTAATTGACCAATACAAATAGAAACTCTAATTGTGTGGCGTTGAATTCGAAATGGAAGCTTATCGACCATGGTCTCATCAATTCCATGAGTCAATCCTTTCATGTGGCACTCCACCTCTAATATGATATCTACTACATTTGGATATCCTAGCACATCCCGTCCTACCACAATGACCTATAGTAGTCCCATTGCCTCCTCCTGGGGCTATCTCTTTGTACGACAGAGATATGTAGCACCCATTGGTCAAACAAGTCCAACAGTGGCATGAAAACCTAAAATAGTTTAATCTTGGGAACATAAAAAAACACAAAAAAAATCATAAAACTTTCAAAAACCAAAATTGTCGAAGTATCTTACCTGAAGCATCCCATTGCTCATCCTCAGGTAACTTGAGCTTGGGACCATCATGAAAATCCATCCTTGTGTAAGGATAATCATCAATGATGATGAAATTCTTATGTAGCCGCCCAAAGAAGGTTGGTGAAAAGTTGATCATTGATGGGCTTTCATGTCGACTCATATGGTCTATCCACCTCCTCATCTATGGGGTCCTCGGATTGATGGGCTAAAGTACAATATGTTGAGGCTATAGTAGCGGAAATCACTCTAGAGAAAAAGAGACTAAGATTGCACAATAAACGAAGCTTTTCAACTTCCCCTCCTTTTCTTTAGTATTTTGTTCCTTCAAATTTATGAAGACACCCTCACTCTAGTTGAATATTGTTGGCTCTAGACATTCCATCCCATGCTGCATGTAAGATCTGCTTGCTACATGTAGCATTGAGATTCCTATTAATATTTCAATAATGAACAAGATCATTCTCGATGGTAAGTGGGTACCATCATTTATGCTGATCTTCCCATCCGTAGTGGGAAGGGCTCGAGGTCTACAATAGGTAGCGATATATTATTTCACTTTCTCGCTGCCAGTTCTTCCACCTAAAAGAGAGACATGGGCACCTCGCTTTGAAAATCCTATCAGAAAGTAAGTATCCTCTAGCTGTATCTCGAGAATATTCTCCCCAAGCCTAAATTCTTGTCCCTGTATATCCCATGAATGGACAAGGTACTTCAGCAACTCCATCTGTTCCCTCATACTGGGAAGCTAAAATAATTTCAATAACCCGTAGTTTATGAGTGCTTGGATGGTATCTGAGTCATTTGTTGCATTCAAATCATGTTCCTCATGTTCTCTTTCTTGGTAGATGAATGCCATTTTATGTTAATGGGTACTTGAAACATCAAAAAGTGATCCATTAGGCTCTTTCCCATGTAAAAAACTTGATAAAGTTTGAGGCAAAGCTAAGAAACAACTTAGGAAAATGTTCCCAACACACCCTAGTAGTGTCTACCAAAGCGTCACACCTCTTCTTGTAGTGTTACCTTGCTTAGGTGTAATGTAGTATTCGACATAGGGGGGTTGTGTTGGTCCCAAGGAATTTTTTGTGAACCCCAGGGGCCTCAAAACCTTAAATTTTTTGCAGTAAATCACAAAAAAGGACTGCAAAAAGATAGAGAAAGTTTTCAGTTCCTATCTGGAAGCAACGACACTTGAAATGGTTCCATGGATTGGTTGCAATCAGATGTAGAAGATCAAGGGAAAAAGGGCTCCAAATACTCACTGTTGAAGGTAAAATGTGGAATGGTAAAAATGAAAAGTGATTTTGAATATTTATGGTCATGTTCTCATTATTTTATTCAATTTTAGTATTTTGACCTAGATATGCTTCATTTTCACTACGAAACAGGTATGTTTAATCCTTCTTATGGTGCTTTGAGCAGGTCGACACTGGAAAGTTGTTAGCAAGTTTTCATTATTTTTGAACAGGTTACTTTGACCACATAGTATACATTTTTTTGTCTTTCGAACTCTTTAAACCCATGAAAAGGGAACCCCCTTGGAGTTCTCTTTCAGCTCCTTTTAGACTCCCAAAATATGATAAGATATTTGAGAACTTGTCTTTTCAAACTCGTAAAAGTAAATGAAAATTTGTCTACTCAGTATAAGTTTAACCCTTTTCCGGAATGAGATAGACTAAATACAAAAAAGGATTACCTTAGTCAAACATAGCTAAGAGGTTCTCTTGGGTATTGTTTTTTACTTTTCCAGACCTAAAGGACTACCTACAAAAAGGGACATTTGGAGTTTTCTTTTTCGCCTCTTTTTTCAAACTCCCTAAACATGAAAAGGATGTTGAGTTTTACCTTCATTAGACTTGTTAAAACATCAAATAATGATGGAATTATCGGACATGACAAGATCGAACCATTCCTTCTCAAGGTTCATTAAATATACTTAGAGGGATTGATCTAAAGGATTAACTTACAGATCAAGCATATGTTATCCTCCTCAATCTTGTTAAACATTAAAGAGGTACTGACTGGTATGGTTGGGGAAATTGGGAAAACAAGGGATTCCATTTTTCTAATGATAGGGAGTCACTCTTGAACAAGACACTCTTCCACTACATCTCCGTGGATGTTTGGTTAGGTAATCTGGTTGTCTTTTTGTTATCATATCATTTTCAGAGCGTCTATTTTGGTTTTGGGTTAATGCTGCCAACTCCATTTAGTTTTGCCGATGTGTTCAAGAGAAGTCATTCAGTTGATTTCCACTACAATACTTTTAAGCCTTCATTTCATGTTTTCCTTTCCTAATCCAGTTCTATATCAGCATCATTCTATCTAAATCATTATACATGTTTGATGCTGTTGATGGGGGTTACATCAAGGCCCTCCTGCGATGGGTCGCTTCCTATCAACATTAGTACATCATCAAGGAAGTTGACTTAGAAACACGCCTTGGCACCTTGGTGCTTTCATACATCAATGGCAAGTTTCCTTGCTCTTGGAGATAGGTTTACATCAATGGATTTTGACCGAAAGATTATGTGTGGTGTTCGACATCAACTCATTTATTCATGACATACGGATTGTCCTTGAGTACCTTGAGAGCCATTAACATCATTGATGGTTTCTCTCGTGTCTGTTAATGAATTACATCATTGGTCAGTAATATGATGGTTTCTAACGTGTTCAACTCCAGCTCATTGATTCACATGGTTAGACTCATACATTGGTTGGTCGTGTGAACGAGATAAAAGACCCCAAATCTAGTTTCCTCCATCCGGGCTATGATTTCAGGAGTTATACAAAGATCACAACGTATGATGGTCATGATCATATAAGAAGTCATTCGGTCATGGTTCCACTAGTTGCATATGTGGATGAATCATTTGATCATTGTACATGTTATGTTAGTTTATGAGATGAGTATGGGTATGCCTCCCTCAATAAACAAAGATTTCATGTTGTAAATGTGTTGTAACAGATGAAGCTCGTTGGTTGTTTTTGATTCTTACTTGTCACCAGGTGAAGCACTTCAGTCATCAGTCATCATCTCTGACTTTGTGCTTTGGGGGAATTCTGTTATGGGCCATTTTGTCACATCTGATCAATGAACCTCCTAATGGGATCAATCAACATCCTGTTTCCCCTTGTCATAATCTTGCACAAAGCCCTAAGCATGTACCTTTAATTTCCCAGAATTTCAACTGTAAACTACATCATCTGAGCCAATTTAAGGACCAACACTCCTTATAAGCCTACTGGGGTGCGTTCACCTACAACTTTCTCCACTGTCGCTTGCGTTGATCACCAATAGGTTGCTCCCCTTTGCACCTACATTGGTCCTACAAATTTAGGAGAATGATCAGGATTGTGGAAGCTTCCACTTCTAGGAGTTTCCAGAAGATGTTATAACTACTTAGCTTGGATAAAACATTCAAATCCTACCCATCCCTACATTGGAGTTTTCACCACTTATACTTTGATCCTATCCCTCCATCAAAAGTGGATCTATTACCCTAGAATGATAATTGGATAAGAACTCGCAACTTACACTACTTCTTTATATATTCCCAACATTCTATGTGGTTGGGGGTTGGATTTTGGAGAGTAATTCTTCCCTTATGCTACTGTAGTGAGTCGTCATCATCTCATGCATTTAGGGTGATTGGAGCTGCACATTGTGAAAAGTAACGAATAGGTCAACAACTTGGAGGAGCTATTCTACAAGATCAACTACTATTTATGGTTGTAAAGTCCTTCCATTTATATTAATGCAATGAATTCATTTTTTTCCTATATGTGATGTGTTATTTCACTTATCTCATTACCTTGTTAATATATTGAATGAAGTACTTAGATGATATTGCATAGATGTTGTATTTTCTTGGCTTGTGTTATCTGGCTGTGCAGGTTCTAATTTTGGCAATCAGATCTAGAATTAGAGCTTTCAAGCTAAAGAAGGAGTGAAGCATGTGAAGGATTCCAGGTAGGCCTCTCTCCATCATTTGTTTTCTTTAAGGAAATAAATACATTCCTTGTCTCTCTGTTGTTCTAGGTTAGCCACCGAACTAGGGGAGATACTTTTATCCACAATCTTAGATTTTGTATAATAGTGAGGATAATCTCACCCATCTTAGGGAATGGTTATTCGATGTTGTTAGTATAAAATCTAGATAAACCCTGACAAATATGTCTTTTTCATACGATCCATGAGGTTGTTAGGTTTTATTGTCTCTAAGGAAGGGATTCATGTCAATCCTTCTAAGATTGAGGCTATTAACAATTAACATCCTCCATGCATTGTTCACAAAATTCAAGCACTTCAAGGAAAGGCTAATATTTTGTATAGGTTTATTGTTAATTACTCCTTTATCACCAACTATTTCATGCATTGGTTGAAACAAAGAGTACCTTTCATATGTGATGACCATGCCTAGAGATCATTCGATGCTTTAGAATAGGCTTTATTACCTACCCCATTAGTTAGTCCTTATAATTTAACTGTGAATTTTTGTTATATCTAGTGGCATCTAAATCCACCATTGATATGGTCCTTGTCCAAGAGGATGAGATTTTCAATTAAAACATTATTTAATATCTTATTAAAGGCATTCTTGGTCATGAGCTTCATTATTGGCATGTTGAGAAATTGGATTCGTTAGTAGTTATTGTTGTCCAAATTTCACGATGTTACATACTCTTGTGAAAGACCATTGTGATTACAGAATCTAACCTTATGAAACACATCCTTAGTCATCAAACCATTGGGGGTAAATATTGTAAGTGGATTATTATCCTTTAGGAGTTTGATTTGGTGTTTGTCATTGTTGGGTCTAGGAAATCCCTAAAATTCGCTAAGTTAATGTTTGAGTTACCATGAGTTGATGAAGAACCTATGGTTGAGGATGCACTTCCTGATGAGTCTTTGTTCCTCATTATCTCCTCTAACCCCTCCTATGGATATGTCTTAGTATATCTCCAAACTCAATGTTTTTCATCTTAAATATCTCACAATGAGCATCACTAAATATGCCAATAGTCTAAGCATTATGTTGTTATCAATAACACCCTTTATTTGCATGGAGTTGATGTGGTATTAGGTTGATGTCTCACCCATAATGAGTTCGAATGCATTTTGAATGATTTCCAGGCTAGATCCTGTGGTAGTTATTTTTCTAGGGTTCCTATTGCTGATAAACTCTTTAGATCTAGGTAATTTTTCCCATCAATCTTTAAATATTATATAATTTTTGTCCAGAAGTGTGACTCATGTAAAATATTTTTTACGAATGTGTAGTGGCCCTCGTCCACTTTACCCTATAGTTTCTTTTAGAACTTTTTCAAAATGGCACATTGACTTCATGCAATCTAACCCTACCTAAACTGATGGACACCACTACATCATTGTTTTCATTGATTACTTCACCAAGTGGGTTGAGGATATGCCAAGATTTTCAAGTGATAGTGTCAATATGGAATTATTTCTATTTAACCATGTTATTAGGTTTGGAGTGACCAAAATTATTATCACTGATGATGGTGCACATTTTAAAAATCATATGATGTTGGGTTTTTGTTATGAAAACTCAACCTATTATAATCCCCAAGATAATGGGAAAGTAGATGAAGCTGATCGATTCTTGTAAACTATGTTGCATAGGATGGTAGGGAATGTTAAGTCAAATTGGCACCTTACTCTTTTTTTTTGCAATTTGGGCATATCAAACCTTTGTTAAAAACTCTATACATTCAGCTCCTTTCCAATTGTTTTATGGAGTGGAGGTTGTTCTTCTGGTCGAATGCAAGATCTTGTCCTTAAAACTAGTAGTTGAAATATTACCTAACACTTCGAAGAAAGAAGAACATTTATTACAATAAACCCATCTTGACGAATAACACCTTTACACCATGATTTCTAATGAAACTCATAAGAATGTTAAAGATCAGTATGATATGTTCATTTGACCTTGCAAATTTGCGGAAGGTGGTCTGGTTTTTGTTTAAGATGAGGATCATGAAAATATGGGGGTAGGAAAGCTTGAACCTCTTTAGGAGGGGGCATATATTTTCAAATGAGTTCTCAAGAAAGGGGCCTATGAGCTGGTTGATTATGATGGGAATCCAATGTTGGGGCCACGTAATGCACCCTACTTGAAATAATACTATGAATAACTTTCTGCATGGTGTCTAGTACATATTGTACATAGGAGTGTGTGTGATGTTTTTATATTTTTTGCTTTATGTTTTTTGATAGTTTCCTTGAGTAACTAGTTTACATACATTTTGATTGGAATATTTCAAGACCCTACCTGATTTATGTATGCTTTGCAGATGGTGCTATCCATAACACTCCGAACATAGATTATGATACTTGGGTCCTCTTTTTACCCATCGATGAGCTAACGAGTTCAAAGGGGATTTGGCTTCGCTCAGTCACCAATAATGTGGTAGAGTATATTACTATCAATGGGCTCTTAACTGAGGTCACTTCTTGGAAGATCCACTATTTTGTTATCCAAATTGACTTCTCACTTGTGGTGTCACAATTTAACCATGCTTACTATCTGTGGAATCCTGCATTAATTCATTACTATTTGAGGGTATACCCCTTACAATGATATTATGATTATCATTTTTATTCACATATTCCTAGAGGCTACAATATTCTCCTTAATTCTTTGGCTAACATGTTGGATTAGCATGTCACATTGATAGTTAAAACCATGCACATAGAAACGAAACCATAAAACACATCATTTGAAAAACATCATCAAAATTTTCATACATACATACATACATACATATATATCTATATATATCTATCTATCTATTATATATTATATATATAATATATTATATTTATATCTATCTATATATTATATATATATATATAGATAGATATAAGTTACGATATAGGTTTTACATCACAAAAACCATGGTACATAGATGAAAATAGGGAATTTGAGGCCCAGGCTATCTGTCTAGTACATATATTATAAAAAACAATTCATCTTAGGAATACCACTCTATGAAGTTAATCATGCTCGTGCTAGTGCTAACATATCACAACATGTACAATTCACCATAAGAGACCTTAGTGGAGAGAAGACAAGACCCCTACTGTGTGTCTTTGTAGGTGCAATGGGACATCATCTGACAACATTGGTTGAATCTTGACTGTTAATCCTTCTATGTTGTAGTTGAACTCTAATAGGTCATTGTGGTACACTCCCTCCTCCTCTTTAGATGCTTCATGAACCACCTACACAACTTCTTCTCTATGATATAGTGGTGACTAGACTATTGTTTGGTTTGGTCCCACATCTACGTACCACAAAATTTTACCATTAGATCTCTTATACTCATCCAAGAATACAAAAAAAAACATAAAAAACTTCGCAAATACAAAAAAAAAACTAAACTTTTCAAAAATCCAAAAGTTTAACATACCAAGTGGACTACATTGTGTATTGAGGTGAAATAATAGGTTTGGTTCATGCCTAAAACTAACTATGTCATATGCATAGTGAACTATCACCTGAATGACTTTCTATAGTCATTTGAGGTATGCCAAGTAAAGGCACTATTCTAACGGTGCACATCCTCGCCTCACCATTGAATCTGTCCATCGACCCATATAAGGCTTCTCAGGATCTAACTCATTGTTATAGTCAACTTGAGGTCTCATGTTAGGAGCCCTCTCCAAGTATAACAACAATAGGATGCTCCCATACCAAAATTGATTCTTATTCCTCTTTTGGATTGAGTTAGTTGCTCTTTTATTTTTGCTAGTATACCCTCACACTATTTGAAATGAATAGGCTTCAAACATATTATTGTTAAGTTCATTTGACCTTTTATAGCTAAGTGTGGTGTGCCTTACCCAGCAACATGGGTGATGGTGAGGAATATGGACTTTAGGTTTAAGTCTACTATGTCATGAATGGGCATTTTCCACCCACATTTCACACACTTACATTGCAATATTTGGTCACATATTCATCCACACTACCTTCTATAGTGACCCTTACTCCACCCAAAATTGTTTGGGCACCATGCTTAGAAAACCCTATTAGGAAGTAAATATATTCTACTCCAACCATATAGTCTCTTGTTCCACAATTTTTTTTTTCATTTTAGGGATCCCAACAATATACTAGTTGTTGCAACAAGCATACTTGGCTCATCATACTTCTCATTATGAAGAAATTCAATAAACCATAATCTCTGAGGACCGTGAGAGTTGGATAATGCACCATATATTAGATATCATTTTCCTGGTGCTCTATTTCTCCCCACTCAGTCATAGTGAATTCCTTCAAATCAACACACACATATAGCCATTGGTCAAGATGAACTAAAGAAAAACATGAAAAAGCCCTAGCAAATTTTCAATAAATAACTCTTTCATGGAAATGTCGTGGGGTTCCTCTACACAAGAAAAGATAGTATGCATATTTATCAGTTGCAATGTGTTCCAAAAACATGAAATCCATAGGATGCCCTTGACAAAATTACTTACATGCTATAACAAAATTGGGGTTTTTTTACATAAAAAATTGACTATTTTTTTTTTATAAAAAGCGTGATTTTGGAGAGCATGGTGTTGTAAATTACCTCATGCAAATGGATTGAGAAATATTTTCTTGTATCTCTAGCAATCTCTATTTAAATTTGGAGGGTAGGATGGTAAATTTCTCGTCTTCTCCTATTTCTCTATTCTCCAAGGTAAAAATGAGTAATGTGGACGGTTTTTGTCACTCGTATGGAATATTCATAACATTATGTTGGGGATTTTTTTTTTTATCCTTTTTTTAAAGATGAGAGTCATTTTTTACCTTTTTATTATTCTAATCATTTTATCTACAGGAATATGGTACCCTTTTTTATCTATCTTACGTGGGGTAGTTTCTATGGTTCCATTATTACAATGGGCCCGAGGTGTGTTCTATTTTACCTGACATATAGATATAGGTTTTACATTACCATTTTTGGTGCACAGTAACTAATCCTAACAATTTTCATGTACACGTTAGGTGTGACCTCATCAAGTTTCATCATGATATTGGTCTGTCTCTTTTTGCATGTCGTAACTTGGTAGTAGAGATTACCTATACATGGACACCAAATATTGGCATATTTTTTATATATTGGTTTTCATGTAGAATTTACTTTTTCCTCTTGGATTCCCTACTTTTGTCCTACCATTACTTATAATCTAAGCCTCATTTCCTTTTCTTCATGATCTTCTATCTTTGCCTTCAGAGGATTCCACCCCTTTTATACATTGTGATTTTTGTGACATTTTAACCTCACTTATTCATGGCGATAAGACTTGGTTTTATTTCATAACTATTGTGACATTTTTCTTTGACCATTTCTTGCTTTTGCTTAGTTTTTTTACCTTTTTTGAAAGGGCCACTTTGATTACTAAACTTATTTGCTAATATCTCTACCTCCTTATGCTTAGGGTGGTTTTCTAAGCTGAAAACTAGTTTATATACCACTCATTCCTCTAGGATGAGGTTTCTTTGTGTCCTCCTCATGCTCCTTAAATATTGAAATGCATTGAGTATCCTTTTATCTCTTTCTTGGGCTCATTAAAACTGATAAAAAAAGGAAATATTAAGGTTACTTATATTCTCTTTCATTATCATTACACTATGAAGGATACTAGAAAGAGAAAAAGGGTAGGGAATTTACCTGATTTATTAGCCAAAATGGCAGCATAAATCACATGACCCTTGAACATGGCACCTATTTGTGTCATTTCTTCAAATTTAAGTTTTATCTTTGTTTTGTTTTATTTTGTTTTTTTCTCGAGCCATGTCATACCTATGATTTTTTCTACTCCTACAATTCGTTAGTCTTCCAGCCACTATGGAGTGTGCATCAAGGTCTTCTATGTTGTTGCATAATATCACATGGTTCTGATTAGTCAATTATGTTGATTTAGTTTTGCATCTTGTCAATATATGTTCAAGGGAAGTTTCAACCTTAGTGGATCATTTACAGTCCTTGTTGACCTTTTTGTGTCGGCCATCCCTAGGTCAATTGTACTTCATGACTTCATCCATTCAAATCATCTCTTGGTATGTTTGATGTCAATCAATGGGGGATATATTAAAGCCCTCCTTCAACAAATATTCTCTTGTCGACTTCAACTCATTATCTAGGAGTTTGATGTAGGAACTAGTAGTACCTTAGAGCTTGTAGACCTCAATGGTAAGCTTCCTCATGACCAATAGTGGGTTTGCCTTATTTATTGTTGATCACATGAGCTATGAGTTTTGGATATAAACTCATTTATTCACACTTAGTGGACTATGCTAAGTACCTTAGGGTACATTTTCATCATTTGTGGATCCCCTCACATCAGTTAACAATATACCTCAATAAGTGGTAATTAGGAAGTTTCTACCATGCTCAATATTAGTACATTTATTCACATGTTATAGTTTCATACCATTGGGGTGGTGTAAAATACCTTGGGTTACAAATATTTCATTTTTTTTTGACACCCCTCCCAAGATGCGTTGAAGTTATGTATCATTCTATGTACTTTGATGACTACTTTGGGGCACCTCTCTTCTATGTGCCTATAGTCCTATTGATATATATTGTAACATAGATCCACTTTGTATTTTTTGGTGGCCAAGATATTTAGTTTGTTACATGGATCCACTATTTATTCCTCATGGCCATGTTATAACATTTCATGTCATGCATCCACAACCTATAGTTGTTGGCCATATTAAGTTTCTCTTTATGACTAAGTATGGGTATGATAAAATTGAGGATGATATTATGGTTCAAACTTTAGCATTTGAGATACTCTAATTCAGCTTTGCAATACTAGTTCCTTCCTCTATGTTTTTTTGTAATGCATAATGGATATCAGTTTCTTTTCTCATCTCATGCATTAGGGGGGCATCTATTATAGCCTATTTTACCCACATTGAGTTTGTTGTAGTAACCCTTTTCTTGATGATCTTGATGGATCACTTTTCCTCTTTTCCAATAATGTCACTGGTTTTAAGCTTACATCCTATGACATAACTCTCGTTCAGAGTGTATAACTTGAGTTTTTAGATGAATTTTTTCCTTTCATAGCCTATGACAATATTGAGCCTTCTAGATTTGTCATTTCCAAGGAGATCAACTCAACCAATTTTCCCATGAGTTGGCTAGGGGAAAATTATTGTAGAATATTCATAGTTTCTTGAGCCCCTAGGTGTTTAGATACATTCTCCTAGAGAAGGTAAAAGGTATATATAAAATTATTATGTCAAGGGGAAAATTGGGAGTAAAAAATAGTGTGATATCTATGCCATATTGTTACCATGTGGCTCCATTTTATAGAGGAGGAGACCAAGATTGTAGGTTGGAGAAGAGAGATCTCGTTTGGGTCTTTGTATCATTATGTCAATGAAATTTAATTCCCTTCCCATTACATTTATTTCCTTTGATTACCATATGTTATTATTGGTTTTCGATTGTTATCATGTTGACAAGTAATATGAAAAAATTTCACCTAAGTAGGTAGATTACTTTTAACCCAGTATATTAAAGGATGATCTATGGAGATGTGAGTGTTTGATAACAAATAAAGATTAAGAGGTCTAGCACTTATTACTTCCTACACAAGAAAACACATTCTAAACTCATACAAGATGCTAGAAAAGAATGGTTGGAGAATTAGTAATAATCACCCTAGTAGGTTGTATTCCCTTGAGTTAGATGTACAGAAAACCTTACTTTTTCTTGAAGATCTCACTTTCCCTTGCAATAAGAAATACCTTGCACACATACACCATTAAACAAACACATAATAAGCTTCCACATATGCATAATAATCAAAAAAGAACGTGCACATGTAGAAAACATGATTCAAATCATAGATATAGGAAACGAACATAGATTATTAATAAGAAGATGGAAATACAATGTAAGTATAACTTCAAAAAATAGAGCCCCTCTCCTCGAAATTGCAACTTGGATTTCTTCTCACAATGTAGCAAAGCTCTCACAGTAGAATATGGATATTAACTCCCTACCCATTTCCTCTTGGTGAGATTATATAAGTTCGTTTTATCCTCTAGGAGAATGTATCTAGACACCTAGGGACTTGAGAAGTTAGGAAACTTCTAAAATAATGGACCCCTAGCCAACTCATACACAAGTGGGCCAAGTTGGTATCCTTGGGAATGGAAAAATCTAGAAACATTTTTCACAATTATGAGCTTTTACTCAATTATGTCAAATATGAAATAATTATTATCTCATATTATAAAATTGTGACAAAATAATTATGAGAAATGTATCAATTCTGTAATTTTAATGTTTTACATGATATAACACCCACATAAGTAAATGTGGAGGTGAAATGAGGATCATTCTAGCTAGAATCTAAGGTAAGTTGAAATGGCCTAAAAAGTAGGGTTATAACAAATTTCCCCTAATGCATGAGGTCAAAAGCGAAACAAATGGCTGAAATGCATTACAACAAAGCTCAAAGCTAAAAATGGGAGGAAGGAGTGAAGACTACAAAGTTGGATTGGAGGAACTCAAGCACTGAACTATTAAATTTGTTGATAACATCCCCAAGATGGGAATACCCATGCTCGAGCATAGAGAGAAACTAAAAATGGCTACCAAACATACAATACTGATCCATGACATAAAATTCTAAGACATGGCCATGAACAATACACAGTGGATCCATGTGACACATTATAAATATCATAGCCACCAACAAATATAGTGTGGATTTATGTCACAATATATATCAGTAGGACTATGGATACATAATATAGGAGGTCCCCAAAGTAGTCCTCAAAGTACATAAATGATACATAGCTCCAACATGGCCTGGGAAGGGTGCCAAATAAGCGTAATATGTCCCTAACCTAGGGTCTTCACCATAACCCTAATGGTATGAATCTACAACATGCAAATAAATGTGCTAATTTCGAGCATTGTAGAAACTGTCTAACTACTGGTCAATGAGGTGTGTGGTTAATAGATGAGAGGGAACCCACCAATGATGAAAATGGACACCAAGGTACCTATTACAATCCCCTAAGTGTGAATAGATGAGTTTATGTCAAACACTTAAGGACTTAACTACTAAGGAGACAATGAGGAAAACCCATTGTCGATTGCAAGGAAGTCTACTATTGGTGATTGTAATCTCCAAGATCAAGTTCTTGGATAATGAGTTGGAATCAATAGAAGAAGGTTTTTTAGAGGGTCTTGATGTATCCCCCATAAATCAACATATAAAAAACTAAGAGATGATTTAAATTGATGAAGTAAATCTAACAAAATGATGGCTAACATGAAATGGGCAACAAAGACTACATATGGCCAATACATGTTGAGACTTCCCTTCAACACAGAATGAAACAACACAAAAGTGACTTGGAAGAATGACTAATGAACACCACATGATATCGTGAAATAACACAAGAGGCATTGAAGTATGTTCCATAGTGACTAGAAGAGTAGTTACCCAGAGTAGTAGATAGATGGATATGTATCTAATGGTTCCTAGGTAAGCTAGAACTCAATTGTGAGATAATAACACATACAGGTGCCATGTTTAAGGGCGATGTCATTCACGATGCCATTTTCATGACTAATAGAATTAAATGTTTTCTTCCATTTTATCTTTTTATTCTCCTTCATAATTTAATGATCATGAAATAGAAGAAAACAATTCTCAATAGGTTCCTTTTTCATGAGGTTTAACAATCACGAAAAAGAGAAAAGTATATGCATACCCATCTCAAAGTTTAAGTAGCTTTGGGTATGGAAAAGAGATCACTCGTTGAATTTCAATTTACTTAACGAGAAAGAAAAGATGGAAATAAATTGACATTTTCATATAGATTTTACAAGCATGAAAATATGGGAAAGAGAAACTCAAGATTTTCATAAGTGTAATGAGTCATGAAAATAAGAGAAAATGAACTGTACATTTTCATTTTTTAATGAGGATGAAAACAAGGCCTTTTAGGTTTTAACAAGAATAAGAAAGGCACAAAGGAAGCTTTCCTTGGAGGAACGAGTGGTATAATGGTAGAAACTAGTTCTAGTATGATGGAACCACTCAAATAATAAGAAAACAAAGAGGTTAGAAAATGAGACCACTCTTCATAGAAGTTCCTCCAAGAAACAGTAGAACAATATGTGAAAGTGAATAGTAGGCCATGTAGAGGATGATAAAAGTGGTGAAATAAAACCAAGTTCCACCATGCAAAAATAGGTCGGTAAAATGCAACAATTATAAGGGATAAATTTTCAAATCCTCCTAGGGTAAGGTAAAAATTAATGAAGAAGAGAAAAATGTGCATCAGATTATAAGTCATGGTGGGTAAAAAGGAATAATTCCAAAAGAAGATAAATGAGACACTACATGGACACAAACATGGAAAAGAGGTGCTAACATATGGTATCCATGTACGAGTAGGCTTTACTTCCAAGCTACAATGTGCATAAGGAAGAGGCTAATATATCATCTTGATTGGTTTAGACTTAATGCACAATGATGGAATTAACGGTTAATCATGTAATGGAGATGGTGATATGTGGCCTTCTCCTATATGCAAAGTTTAGAGAAATGAACCTAATGTCAAAAGGATGTTTCCATACACCCTATCCTATAAAAATCATCCAAAAAGACAAACCAATGGTTAAATAAAATAATGAAACATATAAGGAGCGGTTACACAAGAGAAGGGCATATATTTTTGGTTTTTCTTTAGTTTTTTTTTTTTTTTGGATTTTTGGCATGGGTACAGATTACTCACATTGTGTGTTGTACTAATTTAGTATGTTATAAGTCATCCCACTGGCTGTTTGCCATTTAATGTCCTTAAATTGTCAATCATAAATTATCGGCGAGGGCAGGTATACTAATGAACCACAGGTGCACTATATGTGCTAGAAGTTATTTTATGTTGTTATGTTCCTATTAGAGACTAAACTTAAAATTAATGTGGAGATGGTATTGTTTATTATATTAGTGTATTGATCCCTAAAGTTGTTAGCTAGTTTTCTTAGGAATTATTCTCTATGGAATCAGTTTATGGATGGTATGAGAGTGATTCTAGACTTTACATTTATTAGACGATTTTGGATTTTTATCTTGAATTTTTATGCTGCAGCCAAATATAAATTACTAGGTGCAAGAGAGATCTATTCTATCAGATTGTAAATGAATAATGTTTGAATTCGACTGCCAAGGAAAAGGTTGTCACTCTTTTACTTATTCAACTTCATCCACACAAAACATTGTGGAAAGCAGTTATGCTATGAAATAAAACATTTGAACTACACTAAGTAAAAGGCAAAAGAAAATGAACACACTGTACCAGATAAAAAGAAAATAAAATGACAGAATTAAGCTAGGTAGAAAGCAAAGTAAATTGCTTATGCATACAACGATTCAATGGTGAATTCATCATACTGCATTTCAACACACAAAACAGAGCATCTATGATTAAGTAATTAAAGAAATCTATGTGTAATTGGTTAAAGACCTGTACTGGTCATAGGGTCCCTCCACAAATCAGTTGGCAATCTCCAATCAATGTAGCATAGAGAAAACATAAAACCAAGTCTCTTACTTGCAAACAAGTCTTAACAAAATGTTCTCAGAAATTACATAAATTGGCATGCACCCAAAACATAGAGCGACCATAGCTTTTATAATACTTCTCGGCATAGCAGTATAAGAGTTTCAAGCCTACATATCTTTATTTTGATCAAACTATATCATTAAATAATCAATTTTCTACTTGGAAAATAAAATTGATAAGATTTCGTGAAAACTCAAACTCTGTCCTGGCAATAATCTTGCAGTTGAATTTGAGGTTGATCGTGTTATCATGCGACCTTCTTGATGAATTGGTTTGAGGGAATAGGAAAGAATCCATGAGGGGATTATTACTCATCCATCTATATATTTCTTCGATGAGCTGGAGCTTCTGAACCCTATCAACAATGGAGGCAGCTATGAAAATTTGGATTAGCTGCAGAAACAGGCCAATTTTGTAGACGAATGCATACTTTAACAAAACAATAAGGTATATAGACAAATATGAAGAAGAAGACATATAAGTTCTTACGTTTAACAAAACCTTGTGTCTATTTCATTATTTAGGTGATAAGTATAGGAAAAAGGGAAGAAGTATAGGCAAAAAGGGTGTCAAGGTAAGACAATTCTTGTACTTTACACTAGCTATTCACCATGGGGACTTCATTGGGGGAGAGATACCATACCATTTGCATTCATATTGGGGGATATATATCGAGAAAAAAAATAATATATTGAGAATTTATTAGACGATAAAGGGTTTTCATATTGGAAATTATAAAAATGGAGCTCAAAGTTAATGAAAAAATATAAAGGGGTGTAAAAATTGTTAATGAAAAATGGATACCTACAATATCTAGTGACATTAGTATTTTTTGAAATTGGTAAGGTTTATTGGGTTCATATTGGTAGGGAATTAAATAATTTGATTTTGAGAGGTATTTTCCAATATGTTGTCAAATTAGGGTTAATGTTTATAGTATGCTACGAATGCACATGATATGTCAAAGGTTCAATGAGTGAATCCCTCGTGCACTTCACAAAGGAGTACTATTATTTGAAGTAGTACATGAACAAACCATGTAGGAGGAGGAGGGAGAGGATTCCAATGAGTTGTAGTAATTTACCCGCAATGTGGAGGGATTGATTTTGGGCGTATTTATTATGCCTATGGATGGTGTGCCTCCACACATACAAAGGCATAGCCTGGGGTTAGTCTCTTCTCGTTGTTGTGGATTACCACATTAGATTGTTAATGTTTTGTTGTGTTTCCAATAGCATGAGTAAAAATAACTTGGGATAATGGTGGTTTTATATTTTGTATATATACATATGTATAAGGAATTATAGCCTGGGCCTTTGACGCTGATAATGAACTATGTACCTAGTTGTGGATGTAAAAATATTCTATGTTATAATAAAACTGATAGCTTCTATGGTGTTTTGTTCTAAATGATATGGACCATGGCCACCTTTGGTTCATGTGTATGGTTTGAGAAATGTTAATGTCACAAATTACAATATAATACATAATTAGCAAGATAATTAAAAAACACATTAGAGCCTCTAGGAATATGAGAGTAGACAATATAATAAAAATCTTGTTCTATGAGAAATACCCTCAAATAATAGTAAAGCAATGCAAGATTCCTCACAAAGAAATTGTGGTTGAGCTGAGACACTATGAGTTGTGAATCAAGACATTGGATAGCAAAATGGAGGATACCAAGGGAAATAACCTCAATTAAAAGCTCCATGATATTTCTATATTGGGGCATTTTATTCATGACTAGGTGAAGACAAATGCCCCCTAAAATCACTAGCTCATTAGTGGGTGAGAAGATAACCCAAACAATGGAAGATACATTATGAATGTAACAACTTGCATCAATTGCAAATCCTACATAGATTGATGAGGGCCTTTACATATATCTATAAAATACCACACACACAAATCACACACAGAAACCATCAACACACAATCAAACCAAAAAGAAAAACATCACACATACACACACACACACAAACACACACACACACAAACACACACACACACACACACACACACACACACACACTTATGTAAATTATGTACAATACACCAAGAAAGAAACTATGCATAATATCATTCGATCATAGAACCATTTTATAAGAAAACATTTAACAACATAGGGCCATGCCACAAGGCTTCAAGTTTTCCTCCTCCTAACTTGTCATGGTCTTGATCATAAAAAAAAACTAAATAACCCTTTGAAAAGACTCGAGGTAGAACAAAATTATCATATTTGGCCTTAACGTGTTTCTTATGAGTTTTATTAGTGATCATGTGATAAAGGCCTTGTTCAAAAAGATGGGCTAGGTGTAAAAAAATGTTCCTCCTCTAAAGAAGTGTCAGGGAGTAGCTCAACAACTAGTTGTAATGAGGGTATTCACACTCGATAGGAAGAACAATCTCTAGCCCATAAACTAGTTGGGAAGGAGTGAAGACATTAGCAAAATTGACTGAAGTTCGATATGACCAAAGGGAAGAAAAGAGCGTAAGGTTCCAATTTGACTTATATTTCCCTACCATCCTATGTAACCATTGAAGGTGTTAGAAAAACCACCAACATGAGGGGATCTCTCCAATATGACATCCCAATTAGACCTCACACAGTTTGGGATATGATCCTCTTCCAAAATGTTATGCGGAATTTATGATTTCTGAAAAAAGTATCTTCCCTAAACCTAGTGGTTTGGTCTAGAACAACATAATGAAAAGAATATATATTTTTCCTTAGAGAAATTGATGAATGGAAAGAGGCTTACTTGGAAATTATCACAAACATTTCTTCCTTCTCGGCTTGTAAGCTCGAATCGTAGCTCTGATTTCTATAATTAGAACCTGCACATACAATCAAAACAAGCCAAAGATATACACAATCTATGTAGCATAACCCAATTACTCTACTCAATGAATCAACAAGGCATTGAAATATATGAATGTAAATATAACATAATACATATAGGAAAACATTGTACTCTTTATCTTAATATAAAAGGGGGGATTTTACAACCAACAATAATGTTGATCTTGTAGAGATCTCCTGACATGGACTTGTCCTTTCTTGTGACAATGCACACTTCTATGTCATCCTAATGCATGAAGAAGATGCCTCTCTTAGATTCAAGGCAGCATCATGAGGGCATTATTAGTCTCCAAAATCCAACCTTGATGTTGTAGATGGAAGTAAATATATAAGAGAGGGTGGTAGTTTAGGAATTCTTATATGTCTACCAATCTAAGCTTCAGATCCACTTGAGATGGGTGGATTAGCTCAAGAGGTAAGAGGTGAAATATCTAAGGTAGGATCATATAGGATTCAAACTAATTATCTAAGGTAAATGGCTAAACAACCTCTGGAAGCTTCTGGAAGAGGAAGATTCACGATTCCTTTTCATTTTCCTAAGTTACTAGAATCAATGTACCCCTAGCAAGGGACAACTTGTTGTTGATCAGCACTGGTGCATAAGGGAGCAACTTGCTACTGAACATAGGCCCCTAAAGGGGTAGGGTGCATTGGGCCTTAAAAAAATTGTTCTAAAGTCATTAAATCCATAAAATCAGACATTTGGAAGATTCTTAGGTCTCTGTGTAGGGATGATGGAAACATGTTCATAGATGGGGATTGATCCGATTTGAAGGAATATTGACTAGATGCAACAAAATGGCCTATAACATATTATCCCCTAATGTGCAAAGTTAGAAATGATAACAGATGACTGAAGTGTTTCACCTTGTGAGAAGTTTATATCATGAACTAATGGTAGAGATCATCATCTATTACAATACTCTTTCATCGTGATATTTTTGCTAAGGTAGGCATACCCATGCTAAAGACATAAGATTAAAATTACATGTACAATGATCAAGAAGTCATGTCCACTGATGAAAATGTGTGGATTCATAATTGGATGATTTTCTATATGATCATAGCCATCATACTCTATAATATTGTATTAATCCTGAAACCGCAGCTCGAATGGATGAAACTAGATATGGGGTATTCTATCTCGTTCACTCGATCATCCATTGTATGAGTCTAACCATGTAAATAAATGATATGGAGTCAAACATGGTAGACACCATCTAATTATTGGACAATGATGTAATTCATTAACGAATGTGAGAGAAACCACCAATGATGTTAAAGGCTCTCAAGGTACCATAATAGAATTCGTTTGGTGTGAGTGAATGAATTAAAATTGAACATCACACTAGATATTTCATTTGAAGGAAAATAAGGAAAACCTATTGCCGAGAGCAAGGAAAATTTCCATTGATGTATGCAAGACCCAAGGTACCAAAGGGACTTTTAAAGTCAACTTCCTAGATAATGAGCTAATGTTGATAGGAAGTCCCGTCATAGAAAGGCCTTGATGTATCCCCCATTAATGAAACGAAACAAGTGCCATGATTTGAGACAGAATGATGCTGATGTGGAACTAGTTCAAGAACGATAGACATGGAATAAAGGATTAAGAGTATCGTAGCAGATATCAAATGAATGAATTCTCTTAAACATATCAAAAACACTAAATAGATTTGGAAACTGTTGGGAAAAATACTGAGGGGGGTGAATCAGTATTTACAAATCAATAAATGTTTACATTTCATAGTCAAATTTCTATACGTAATTTTACTGAATGGAACCTACATGTGTACCCGACTCTTCTTAAGAGTATAAGTGTATATCCATTGAACTTACAATTCAATTAATCAATTATATGTTTGTCTTCAACTAGTACTTTATTAACCATTGGATAAGCATTGACCATGTGATATAATAAATAAACCATCACACATAAGAAACACACATGAACACAAAGATTTAGGGTGGAAACCCAATGCGGGAGAGAACCACCTGCTTCTGTTGTCCTTGTATTCTTTTCAATATAAGAAGAGCATGTTTACAATTTTGTACTGGTGTAGACCCATACCAGTATGAAGGCACCCACCTGCAGAAGGCTACAACCTTCTCTCGTTCTCCAGCTACTACTAGAAGGGAGCTACAACCCCCTAGCTCTTGTACTGACTGATATGTTGAGCAGTACGTAGGCACCAACCTACAAAAGGCTACAACCTTCATTCATTCTCTAGCTACTACTAGAAGGGAGCTCCAACCCCCTAGCTCTTTTACTGGATGATATGTTTACTAGTACGTAGGTGCCCACCTACACAAGGCTAAAACCTTCTTTCATTCTCCTAGGACCATGTTTCATAAATTTTCAGACTAGATACTCTTGGTACACATCAACACAATATGTAGACCACGTTTCATCAAATTTTCATATTAGATCCATAAGTAAAATTGAAGCTCAAAATCAATCACAACTGTAATACAACCATCAAATAAATCTGCATCAACCAATCACTGAAACCCAATCATCAATATCTGAATCAATCAATCATTGAAACCTCTCACATAACTGAATCACCTAATCATCAATTTATGAGTCAACCATAATTAAATCCATCAATCACTGAAAACTCAATGAACCGATACTTAATCAAAATTCAACCAATCAATTGGAATAGACAAACCACTATAACCAGTACAGAGATCTGAACCCAGAACACTGCATTAACATCCAGAACCAACTGCAACCTCAAAATCATATGTAAAAATGCATACACTACTTCAATGAAGCCAACCTACATGTATACGCTACTTTCTGTAACCCAACCTGCGTATATCTATAAAGATACTGAATCATAAAAATTCTGAACCATAAACTATACTACCCAAAGATATTTTGAAGATCTACTATCAAATTACAGATTTCTAAACAGATAGCAGCAAATATCACCATTCTAGCTCAATCAATCAATTAACCAGACTCAATCTCCTTATACAGTCAGTTTCACTTTCAAATCCAAACAAGACATCATTGAAAAACAACAATAAAACAACAACATTGATCAGATAGATCAGTCAACTCTAAACAACAAACTTTTCTTCTACATACGCTACTTGGAAGAGCCGAACTAGCATGTATATGCACCTTCACCAAGGCGAACCAATATATGTATCTACAAATAATAAATTATAACTTCGCAGCTATTCCAGACTCTAGATATACCCATATTGTAGCATTTAAAGGACAAAACATTTGTTAGCACTCAGATCTAGCCTATCCATTATCAGATCACATAATTATAAGTCATTTAAGGTCTTATTATCTTGATCCATCATAAAAAAATCAGGTGCATACTTATTTCAGATCAAGCAAAGCATTAATAAACCATAACATGCACGTTTGATTTTGATCTAACTCTTCATATTACTTTCCCTCCTCCACGCTTTGATCTTCACCTACTTATATTCTTAGAGCCTTTTTCAATACCTCGGAGCAAAACAACACATAGACCCTATGGTATTCTTAGATGGAATAAGTAACCATTATTTCTGTAAATATTGTGGGCTAATACCATGGTATGGACCCTTGGTATTCTTTAACCTTAATTTTCCATCCCATACACACTTTTCCTCTTGTGAAAGTGTGTGCATATGTATATTCTCTTTTTGTTCTGTGAACCCGCTTCTATACACTACTTGGACTAGGTGCAACAATGTATACAACTTAATGCAACTTAAAACATTATTTTTCTTCCATTTATTGATTTTGATATATAATCCTTTGCCCCATCATCCTGTTCTTCTGTGCTATTACTCTATACCTTTGAATAGACCTATTACAATGTGATTTGTCATCATTATATCATTTCTGAACTAATTCCTCTGAACTGGCCTGCATTTTGTCACATTTGTAAACACAACTACCATGCATTATGTCACATCATGTTTATAAATTTATCAATTAGTCCATTCATCAAATAGGTTTTCATTAAGGACGACTAATCAGGTAGGTTGCTTATCAATGACAACACTAGCATTATCTCCCTATATCAAACTGTTGACCATTATTCTATTCCATCACCTTATCACCTCTGATATCTTTGTGTTCCATCATTCTCTCACCTTTGATATCTACTATAGATTCATATCTGTTCCATCATTCTGTCACTCTGATATAACCTGTAGATTCATCTAGTTACCATATACTTGTTTTCTTACAAGTGAGTTGCCATCAAGGACAACACATGCATCATAATGCCAACAAAAACATTGACTGGAAATAGAAAGAGGAGGTTCTGACATGGTGCGATGAGCCAAAAGACAAGAAAATTTCCCAACCTAATAGCCACAAAGATGAAGTGGAAGAGTGTCGTGTTCAAGAGAAACTCATTGCCATTGTTATGTGGAGTACCCTTATTTTCCCAATTTCCCCAACCATTTTTGGTTAGGACCTCTTTATTTTTGACAAGCTTGATGAGGATAACATATGATTGATATAT